>JAOEHI010009107.1:0-25558 GCA_025447815.1 Percopsis transmontana
ATGGAGATAGAAATGGCTCATTCAAAGGTAATAACAATATTATGGTTTATTATATAAGGTCTTTGTACACCACTGACGACATAGTTGTGGATCTTATATTGCATTTCTGTCACTAGAGCCTCTTAAATATTACACACTGGTCCTTTAAGCCAAATTTTAAATGTCCCCAGACGTGTAGGCTACTCTCGTTACGTAGTGCCGTAGTCACGATTGGCCGTGCAAGACTGCTCTTTGGCAAATGCAAAAGTGGTAACATTTCAAACTGTAAATGAACATGTGACCCTGGAAAACCGCTTAGACCCTTTTATTGAATAGCTACCATACAGAGAACCATTGAATACGTTTGGTAAATTTCAGTTTCTTTCTGTCCCCATCCAGCAACAGTGCCTTACACAACACGTATCATGTTCAGATGTTTAAATGAATATGACCCATATCCAATTAAAACAGAGTCCTACTTCTGGTTTTTCCAAATACCCTCAATTAGTGTGCAAAGCCTGTAGCTAGGGTGATTTTGGATCTGCAACTTTAATGAGGGATGTATTAAGGAGATTTCATGTTTCCGCAATCTAGTAAAATACTGCTTTACCGTGGAGGGAAGTCTGAGACATCCTGTTTGAATACTAAAACGAAATGTAATTAATTTACATTATTTTAAGCTTGCTTCTGCCTTAACTTAATTTTTGTATCATGGTGATCACAATATGTATATGGGCTTGCTGTTATAAAGTGTAAATAATATAATCTAATTATTGAAATAAACAATATTGAAAAAAAATGCACATGTATTTTTTGACAATCCCTGTAGTGTATAATTTTTTGATCTTGGATGACCAGATCTAAACGTGATTGATGGAGCCTTAATGTGGGCATATTACCCAACTGTGTGAAAAATATGAAAATTGGAACTCCCTAATATTCATGTTGTTGGTATGCACCATCCATATTTCTTACAGAGAAAAATATGTAATAATTTCAATCCATCATCCCACTAAATTTTCACCTACCTCCTTATCTATGGTTAATATGTATGCAAGAAAGGAGTTTCTATACCAGACATAAATATTATGTTACGTATGTTATGTATGTACGATACATAACGAGCCCAAATTTCAGCCCTGGCCCACTGCGGATGTTTTGAACATGTGCATCTGGCTGTAGGGGGAGGGGTAGAGAGGAATGTGAGCCGCTCAGCACTCAGGTGTGGGAGGGGGATGCACTTTCACAGTTTCAAACCAAAACGTTTTTGCAACCATAAAGATTATTCTGAAAGCAGGAGCGAGGAATATCCCTGTTAAAAAACAAACAAAGAAAACACAACACAACAATGTAGCAACAAGAACTGAGAGCTCATTTGGTGTGCCAAAGTCATCACAGCCAAAGATTTGTTTCCCACTTGTAATTTGCTGCCAGAATTTGTGCCCATTTCTTCCCAAGGGCTTTTACATCTGTGACTCACCGTGTGCTGAAAGACACTGAAATCAGCCAGGAGTTAAGCATGTTGCTTTTAATAAGAATTTCTTTTGAATTCAAAGCTTTGTTTAACCTTTGAAGAGAAACAAAGGAATCCTTAAACCCAGTATGCCTTGGGATGTGGGTCCTGTATGACAGGGGGAATAATCGTAATCCAAGTCCTGGGCAAAAATGACTCATGGCAATACGTGTGAGGTGGACATTTTGGATGATTCTTCAGTGTAAATTAGAGCTGTTGAAAGCTTTTAGCAGATCAGCATAAAGCTGTAAGGCATTATGTGTATATTTGTACTTGTAGTAGTGTGTACCCACTTTAAGCTCACATTCCTTTTTGGAATCAATCCTGTTCAAAGGAGGGTTTAATTACAATTACAATTAGGTGATTTAGCAGAATTACAGTAAGTACAATTACCTCATGGATTTAGAGAACCAACAGACCCTGTCCTAAACAACAAAAGCAGAGACGAACAATCAAAATCAAATGATGCAAATTGTTGTGTGAACTTCTCTATTACAGTATTAGCTCAACACGGATTGGTGTGTGAAGTGTTGATGCTGTTACTACTTGCTCAAAGTGGTACAGTAGCGTGAAAGATGAAACAGTGTCTGGCTGGGTCTCCGGAGGTCCTAGAGTGCCTCACAGTGCATGGTTTGGGAAATTACACTATAGAATAAATATAGAACTAGTTAATCACAATTTCCTTACAGAGAATTGTCATCGGGTAGAAATGACAAAACTCCTTCAATCGTGTAAACCTATCCAGTCATGTAGTGTAGTAAGATATTAATTCAGCTGTGCTTTTGAAATAGAAACAAGGGGGCAGGATAGTCTAATGATCTTGCGTTTGACTCCTAGCTGGAAGGCGTGGGTTCAAGCTCTGGAGTTGGCCCACCTGTAAGCATCCTTGAGCAAAATGTCTAACCCCTGCTTCTTGTAATACTTGTACTCATTGTAAGTCGCTTTGAATAAAAACGTCTGCTAGAAGACCTAATTTTAAAGACAGGACGGCAGCATTCTGGCAATTCTTCAGCATCTCATCCAGGACAACAACACTCTTCAGTTGTGACCAGATATCTACACAAGCACTGCCCGATTTTGAAAAGCAAATTCTTTGACTTCGTCTCCACACATGCAAATAGGCGTGGCTGGGGTGTTTTCCATCACCTGTGGAGATTTACATCGTGGGTTTGTTTGGCCGCATTATGTCCGTGCCAGTCACCAAGAAGGTCATGACATGAGCGGACACCGGTGGGATTCTTCTGATGACATGTAGTATTACGATTGGACCAAGCACTTATGGTTGAATCAGCATAAAATGGCCTCTCGTGATGTCCTTCATCACAGATATGTCTCGAAAGGCTTCAAATACAATATGTTAAAGTGTGCTATATCAGTGGCTCAGCATTTTTTTACATGTTGTGCTGTTTGCTGCATAAAACCCACACAGAAAAGTTATCCAGGATAATAATGACATAAAAACATATATACAACCATATTGAAAGACATTTTCAAATAATAATAATAATTTGACAAAAAAACAAAAAATAATGGCAAAATCTTGAACTCACTTCGTGGCCCCTTAGAGAAAAAGTTAAGAACCCCTGTGTCATATAATTTACATTTAGGCTACACTTTTCCACTTGGCTTACACACCCATACCTTGTACCTTTCATTCCAATGGCCAATTACAGTATCTGCAGCAAGCCTCGTCTATGGAGCTGTGAGAAAAGTGCTTCCAGACAGAAACCCATGTAAAAACAAAGAAAGTGGCGAAGGCGGGTTGCCATGCAAACTGAGCCACACAGCTCAACACACAAGGCTTAGCATACAGTACACTGCCTTTCTTAAATCTATTATTAATGAAAAGGAGAGGCAAGGCAAGGCACTTTATTTATATAGCACATTTCATACACGAGGCACACTCAGTGTGCTTCACATAAAAACATTTTATACAATAAAACAGGATTTAAAAATAATGCGTAAAAAGACATTTAAATTAAAGAATAAAAAAGGGTACAAGAATAAACATTTAAATAAAGAATAAAAAATAATAAAAATAATAATTAAAAGGGGGCAGGATAATGTTGGATTCCCAGCCAGGTCATTGGTTCGAGCCCCAGGGTTGGCCTACCTGTAAGCATCCTTGAGCAAGATGCCTAACCCATATCTGCTCCATGTAATAGCACCATGTAATTGTAAGTTGCTTTGGAAAAATTATCTAATTGTAAAGAATAAAATCTAAATTCAAAAGTACAAGGTTTGCCGAGAGAACTTTTAGCCTTTCTTCTTTGGTACCAAAAATAATAATCTCAGTTTTGTTCTTATTTAGTTGAAGGAAATTCTGGCACATCCAGTCAATAACATTTACTCAATGCACTGGCACAGCAAATCTATAGGATGATAGTCCTCTGGTGATAGAGCTATAGATTTAAGTGTCGTCCGCATAACTATGGTAAGCAATATTGATATTTCGCATAATTTGGCCTAGCGGGAGCATGTAGAGGTTGAATAGAGACGCCCCAGGATTGACCCAACTTTCCTCTCATCACTGAAAAAGGACACAAACTCATTGCATTTATGGGTGGATAGGAGTTCAGGGGGTGTTATATACGTCATGATATACAGTACTTGTAGTTTTCTTTTGCACCATTTGCATTCAGCTTTACCGCATTCTCTTTTCTGGACTTTTACAGAGGCAGCATTTCTCCATGTATTTGCTTACCAGAAAATGATTTAACCTTAACATGTGCAATGGCGTCTATAACATTCACAAGTTTAGAGTTAAAGTTAAAGTTCATTTGCAGAGCTTGAGGGGGTAACATAAAGTGTGGAGGAGCTGTCTCAATAAGAATGATTGCACTAGCCTTAAAGCTAATGTAAAGTGATTAGATTCCCTGGGTTCAACATAGTTAGTATTTACACTGTTTATTAAGAGTAAGTGGATTGTACCTGTTTTGCAGTGAGAGTAAAGAACATTTACGCTCATGTAAATTCCATATTGAACAGTAAAGCATGTAAATGTTTAGTACATTTAGTACAAAAATGTATGGATAACAAGTTGAAAAGAACAGACTACACCACAGTGAGTGTTTAAGGGAAAATAGCGTCATATAGCAATCCATTTTTAGAAATTTTATTTATTTCATTTTTCCACAATAGTCCATGCATAGCTCACCCCTAACACACACACAACAACAACAAAACAACATGAGAAGTCACATATAGATATTTTTCACGTCTCAATTTAGTAGAATTGGATGCACAATGTTGTCTGTCTACCGTTGCACCAATTGACAAATGAATGCTAGCAGATTCTATTTATTTTATTTTTGATTATTTTATACTTTTTTTAAATATAAAATGCAGGTTCGGACAAGAGCCTGTCGTGAACTACAATGACCAAAAGCATGGTAAAGTGTTTGTTTACGTAAGGATTTCAATTGATATGCAAATACAAGGATGTAGGCCCTTTTCCTTGGCGGCATATTTGTTTAGGGTCAGGATCACCTCCTTTGGCTTCAGGACCATTTTACCCTAGCTAACCTCACGCCACAAGGCCCTGAACTGTAACAAGCCATTTTGTTAGCATACATCTAAATAGCTTACCTCTCATTCATCCTGATGAAAGACTATTTTGGATAAATTGCCGCAGACAGGAAGTGGAAGAAGAAAGAGACACTCCCTAAATCACAGCAGCTGGGTCATCCCAAAAGGGGCCACAGACATGGAAAGGTGCCCCGTCTCTCCTCAACAATAAAACTTTGCATAGTGATTTCCATATATTCCGTGCATGGCAGGGGTTGGGTAATTTAGATTTGTCCAGACTCTCGACTCCCTCGTCTCTAAACAATCACAGTCTCACCTTCTCTCGGGCCGGACCTTATTTCTGTCTCATCACAGAGGAACGCGGAGATGGCGATAAAGTGAGTTACTTCATATTTGATTCCAGGGCCTTTACCATTTTCAGCAGGCTGCCGCTTTCAGCAACCATGTGGAAAATACCAGGGAATTCTGCACTCACTGTAAGTGTCAACTTTGTGTCGTACTGACTGTCGCATGGAAAAGGATTGTGTTGATGATGCCAGTGCTGGGATGTTACTATCAAATGCTAGTTTTGATAATATTCATACACTTGATACACTTGACACTGTTGAAATGTTGCATCAGTTACAGTGGAGTGTACAGACAACCAAACTAGTGATAGATCTCAATGCTCTTTTCAAGGGTAGATTGTGTTGCTTTCCCAAGGATCCCCTTGAAGATGTTGAGACATGGGGGGAGTCTGTGGACAAGGTCCTGGGTTGTAAAGGTAGGTGTGTTTGTATTATCATTGTCTTTAGTACTGGTCCAACTGTCTGTCGAAGATGTAGTTTACGCTCATTGTCATCTTTTATTTGTAGCTGGACAGATAGCTTTCCGTGAGTTCCTGAAGTCAGAGTACAGTGAGGAGAACATATTGTTTTGGCTGGCCTGTGAGGAGTACAAAAAGATCAAGACGGCCCCAGAGATGATCTCATCTGCCAACAGGATCTACTCAGAGTTTGTCCAAACGGAGGCACCCAGACAGGTAAGAAACAGCTGGCTGTCTTAAAATATAGCCTTAAAATATAAACACAAAGTCACAAATATTTGAGGAAATTTGGATTTGGCCAATACACACTTAGAGATTTGTTTCAATGTTAGTTTAACACCAAAAAGGTTTTGTTTTCAAGGGAAGTCAGAGCTCATGCAAAACCCACACGCCTGCACAAAGCACAATGTAAACATTTTTTTGCTGGAATGTTACCCTAAAATACAATGGCACTACAATGGTTAATTCCACTCGGGTAGTCTTAGAGTTGAATACCAGATGATGAGATCAAATGTTGTTTGTTTACAGATCAACATAGATTGTGGTACCAGAGAAAATATAACAAAAAACATCTCTCAGCCAACCCTGACTTCGTTTGATACAGCACAGAAGCTTATCTACAGTCTGATGGCCAGGGACTGTTACCCTCGCTTCCTAAAATCTGACATCTACCAGAGCCTCCTGAGGAGAAATGATTCAAGGTGACTGGTTTATACCGGCAAGCTCTCAGACAGGCTGTATGATACTCTGGTATCAGTTTTTCCATTTTATTTTATTTTATTTTATTTTATTTTATGTCTAATGTCAGTGTGGATAACTGGTTTATGCCATACCATGCAGATCTAAAGTGTAGCGGAACTAGTATAATTCTGTAGTCAAATAAAACTCGTTAGTAATTCTGATTTGTATTACATTATTCCTCTTTGTTTAGCTAGGTTAAACGCCCCTTTTAAGAGATTTGGTGCCTGAATGTGATATTCTATGCCCAACAAATGAATTTAATGCTAAAAATGCATTACTGTAAATAGTATTATCAACATTTTATCCCATCAGATTTGGTCAGTCACTACAAATTCAAACATGTTATGAACTTTGAACTTTGACAATAAAATACACATTTGAATCTATTGTTAAACTTCTGTTTCAGGTTTGGGATCTTGTCTAATAGAAAAAATCTATTTGACCTATGAAATCATAATATGGTTTTAGAAATCTACTGTATACAGACTGACTCAACTTGGGAGTGTCACATTGACATCTGGGTGTGGTCCAACCACATTTGAATTACATGTAAAACATTGCACTCTGTTGATACCTACAGAGGCAACATCCAATATGAAACACTAAGGGCAGCAGAGTGCTTCACAACTGTACATTTAGTTTCAAGGTGGTTGCAGAGATCCATATGCTTATGGAAAAAATAAGGTAGGGTTTGTCAGAGGTGGGAAAGATTCAGAGAAGAACAGAGTCCTCCATGGCCAGGAACTGAACTTTGGGCATTGTACTATCCAGTACTCTCGTATTATTGGCATATCCAATACATCTGTAATGTAATGCTCTTGGTTTTACTGGGGCTGGGTAAGACCTATTCTAGGTGGACATTAAGGGGATAGTGTGTTTTTATCAGCAACTAGACAGCAGAGCTGTGTAAACACGGGCCCCCACACGCCTTGTACACTTATGGGGCATGTGCGTGCCTGCATGTTTAATCATGCACTCTCATTTCCTCTCAGGGATATCATGGTTTCTGCGGCGAAACGCCTATTCTGCTCTCATATTGTAAATGTATAGAATACACATGGAAAAATACCCAGTCTAAACAGAATATGAAATTTAAATATACTTTATTTTATTTATAGGTGTAAGATCAAACATTCTCTTTTACCTCAAATACTTTGGTAGGTTATGAATTCTGAAAGACAAAGAGATGACACTTTTTTGGTATAGCCCAACATTTCAAATAGGCCTATATATAAACATCTATCATGTTTTGGTAAGGCTTTAAGTTGTTTTGGTGTATGGAACTGGGAAGTAGAACAAAGCATGCTAGCATGCTATTCTGTCTTGGCAACATGGTAATTTATTTTAATAGTGTGATGCAATAACGCTTGTCTGGAATGAAGCTGTGTGGCACACTTTCAACTTTCAACCACAACTCTCTCTGATTTGTCAACGTTTGAAAAGTTACATTACCGTCTGTGTAAGCACAGTGTAATGTTCTTTAGTTAGGATGGACCAATTAATGTCATATAATTGTTCAATATATGACAGATAAAAGGAAATAAAAAACCTTAATCACCCATTCACAGACTCCAGGGTAGCAGCCGTTGATGCAGGCAACAGATTTTCACTATCTTCACATTACGTTTAATTTCAGCGTGTTCCATTAGTCTGAAGTATAGAAGGTGAAGAAATATGTCAATTTCAGGTTGACAGGCTGAATATGTTTTTAAGTACTGGGCTCTAGCAAACATTCGAGGGTATGTATTTTCAGTTAGGGTCCCCAAACACTGATGAGCTTCTCTAAATCTATACCCAAACTGTACTGTCCTACCGCAACTGACTTTACCATGCCACATCTAGGAAGATACAGTCTATATTCCAGTAGAAATTCAGGATAATCTTGTAGGGAAAGGTTTTCCTAAATTGAATTAACAAAAAAAAATTCAGTTGTTAATCAGTAATTGTGTACTCTCATCTCTTTGTCATCTTTTCTAGTTTCATAACCTTTCCCTGACATGACATGTCCCAGATATGACCTTGAGTGATATATAAGGATCAACTGTCATGTTCATTCTCTGGAAAGTACATCAGTCAACATATGTACCAGTCGTACAGCTTATGTACCAGTCGTACAGCTGTGCAGCATATTTCAGTGTATTAAAAAAAAAAAATTCCACCCTTAAAGGCAAGTATCACTTCCAGTTGAGTTTTTTGAAAACTCAAATAATGGCATCAGTTCTTCGCGTGAGCAGCATTTGCCTATCAGCTGCTGTATTTTCCACTGGCCTATTTGCATCCCTAGACCTTAAAGCAAACAAGCATTGACCTGCACACCTTTGACAACAATACCGACGAGCCGCCATAGCACCAGTCTGAGCTAACCAGCGTGATCTACAACTTCCTCTATTTCTGTGGTTAGATCGAAATGGCTCAGTGACGCCACTCATACACAGCAGCCTTCGTCTCCAGTAGATTATATATACGCAGACGCTGACAACATCTGTGAGACACACAGCGACTTTTTCGTTAAGAGTTTAGCCCTATATGTACGCTTCCACACCTGCATTAAACCCCAGGATCCTCCATCTATGTCATGCCAGCTCTGATCACATCAGTGGAGCACTTCAACATGGACACCACAGACAAGAGAAGGACACAGTATGTTGTTTTTTCTTTTTTTCTTTCACCAATGCAAGCGAGCATTAATTTCATGTAAACTAAATGGGGTTTATTGCTTCGTTAATGTTGAACCTCACCTGTGTTTCAGGCAAGGAAAGCTAACGCCTCAGTTGCACTGGCGATGTATGCAGGCTTTCAATACTGAAAAGTGAGTAAACAAGGCCATTGTGTTACCGAACTTTATACTTATAATATTTTTCTGAGTTATCATTGTAAACCAGTATGCTCCTATTTTACAGGCTGGGTCTGGAGGAGATGTCCCAGTGGTCTCATTCACTGGAGCGTCTCTTAGCATCAAAATGTAAGCAAGCAATACAGTACATTATAATACACTGTAAAAAAATAAAAAGGTTTAAATTTAACTTTTAGTTATAAGTTGCCTTCTTTTCTGCTATGTTTAGTAAATAAACTGCCATATTTATTCTGCTTGGGTTGTCTTGGATAGACATTGAATAAATACTGTATTTTAAGTTTCATAAATTAATTACATTTAAGCTGAAAATTTAACATAAAAACAAATCCTTTACAGTGTAGTAGATTTGGATAAATATCCATATACTCCATATAATAAATTGCCAAATCATCTTAAACATTGATCCACTGTTTTTGGAATTCTTTTTTTAGATGGCATGATGACTTTTCAGGCCTTCCTTAAGTCAGAATTCAGTGATGAAAACATCGACTTCTGGCTGGTTTGTGAGGAATACAAGAAGATCAAATCTTCTTTCAGGATGTCCTCCAGAGCAAAGAAGATATTCAAACGTTACATTCAAACCGAGGCGCCAAGAGAGGTGTGTACAGTGCTTTGATATGACATGAAGATGATGTATACAATCAGATATGTCTAGAGCGAGAGTAACAGATTATACACCGCCACCATTACAGCCTATGAATTCATAGCTCCTCATCTCCTCTGCTTCCAGATTAACATTGATCATAAAACCAGAGAAATTATCAGACGGAACATGGCCGCACCCACAACAATATGTTTCAACGAGGCCCAGCGGATTGTCTATGGTCTCATGGAAAGAGATTCTTACCCCCGGTTTCTCAGGTCCGACATCTACAGAACATTACTGGAGTCTACATCATCACACATACGGCTTTAAAAGAAAAACACCTTTCCAAGACTGGTCCAAAGTCCAAGGCTAAGAGCAAGCAGGAATATTTATTGTCGTTGGACCATTGGTGGTTCTGAGAAATGGGAGCAGCTCTAATAGTAACTGTAAATGACTGGCTGGGTTAGTCTCTTACTGTAGAAGGTTTGTTGCTTATACTGTGAAAAGTAACTCCTCAAGCTCCTCGCAAGTTCCCAAGAACCTCCTTTCGTCTCCGGCAACTGTGTATGTGGTTGGAGAGGGGAGGGGTAGAGAGGAATATACGCCATTCAGCACTCAGTTGTGGGAGAGGCATGTGCTTTCTGAGTTTCAAACAATAAAAAAAAAATTCTGACGCTGGTGTCAACCACAATGGCAATTCCGGCCAAATAAATCTTTGTTTGGTTTTCTGGGGATTTTCCCAGTCAGTAGTATATGTGGTACAAACTAGACATAAAGAAAGCACCCGCATAATCAGCCAATGTGTTATCTTTACGTTATCACTGTGTAGCTAAAACAGAGTGAACCATTTTAGCTGAGGAATTTGTAAAACGAAAAGTAACGTTAAAAGCTCAGTCTTAATGGTTCCGATTGCAATTAAATATTTATAAATTGTTAGCCATCATAAAATATGTAAGTAATATGTAAGTTAAAAACTACATGGTAAAGAGAATTGTGTGAAATGTGTGATAAATATGCAATAATGTATTAATGCTATAGATTTGTAAATACAGTATTTAATATAATATCAAATCTGCAGTGAAATCGCTAATTTTGGATGAATAAACCACCTGCCAAAATTTTGTCAATGAAGTGTCCACTGAAATAATGAGAATCTGTTAAAATGCGTACACATGCATACACATACACACACATACATGCATGAACAACGAATCCAACAATTTTTCATGACTGTAGTCTCAACTGGATTTGAAAACGTATACACTTTACTCTACATTATATATGCAAATATAAATATAAGTTTATCATTAAAAGGATAAGCCCCATGAGATAAACCCTCTCGTTTTCTAGGGTTCCTTAACACAAACACACAAACACAAACACAAGCTCTGCCAAACCTAGCCACTCCAACCACCCACCAATTCCCCTAAAGCTGTCATAATACATACTGTAAAAATACATACAGTAAATATACGCATGCCCATATAAAGGTATAGCCCATGTGTGCCTTTACATGCACCTACAGATTAGAACTAAATTCAAGTACATTCAAGTAGTATAGTATCAGTATATATATAGTATAAACTACTATACTATACTATACTATACTGAGTATAAACTCAGCATAGTTAGTAACAGAAGTAAATTGTTTGAAGATTACAATTAGGTCATTTAGGAGACGCTTTTATCCAAAAAGGGTTTATTACAATTGCATGCTGCTATTTCATGGAGCAGATAGGGGTTAGGCATCTTGCTCAAGGATGCTTACAGGTAGGCCAACTCTGGGGCTCGAACCCACGAAGTTCCGTCTGGGTCCAACACCTAGACCACTAGGCTAGAAAGAGATGACTTAAAGAGGTAATAGATCTAAGTGAACTGGGCAGTAGCTCCATGTCAGATGGAGCTTTAAATTTAAAGGAAAACTTCGTAATTTTTCAACCTGGACCCTATTTTTCCCATCTTAGAGCGTCCAAACTATCATTAGGAACAAGTACCGATACAAATTTCTCCTGTATTGAGTTGGAACGCAAAAAACGCTAACGCAAAATGGCTATACAATGGAGTCCTATGGGGCACTGGAAACATCGGAAACATAGGATAATATTTTTGCCACTGAAAGACTCATAATGTTATTATTAAGTGTCTGGCAACATAGAATGGGTCCCTACAGAGATAAACATAGCATATTTACCTCAATAAAAAATTATTATTTCTCCAGTCAGTCTCAGGCTGTCTCTACTTCCGCTTTTCTGATGTTGAGGTAACAAAGCCATAGAGAAAAGGGAGATATCTTGGGTACACTGACGGAGGTTTTGCGTCTTTCTCACACACAATCACACGCACACACACAGTCATAGTTCATCGACAAAATCTATATTCTTTCATTCCGTACCTGCTCATAAACCTCTCACAATGAATGTATTGTGAGAGTTTATTTAGTATTGTATAAAGGTTAGATTTATTCATTCACAAGGCAGGTGGGTAATTTTTTGTCTTTCTAGCTTTTACTAAGGCGGTAGATTAAGACAGTTAGCGTTTCCCTGTTTGCATTACCGTGTCTATTAGAAACAAGATCCCACGGATAAGACAGTCACATGACTCTCTGATGTCACAGATGACTGAATGAAAGGAACTGAAGCTAATCACAGAAACAGGATGTGCGACTTTCATGCACTCCGACACACTACCCCTCCATGTTTGCATTGTTCAAAAAGGCCCTCTCACCAATGTTGTACGTCAGTCCTGTTATGCGTGTAAATAATCGTATACTAAACGTACTGTGTGCAGTGATGAGATGAGATTAAAAAGCCATGTCATGAGAATACTGTACGCTGAGTCATGGTGCTGAGCAGGCTAAACAACCTGGGAATTTATAAAAAATTTGGTTTCAGAGGCAGGTGAAATGAATCAACTACCAACATGGACCTACTCTCATCAAAAAAACTTGTGCTGGGATTTCAAATAAGACGCATACATTTGTGTACATAATCCGAGAAAGGTTTACAAGAGAAATTGATAAGAAAGAAACCGACTCTTGAGACACTCGTTTCCTAGAAGTGTAATTTGAAAAAGATTCCAGGCTATATTATGTAAATTAGTTAATCACAATACTTTATTGTATTTCTAAAAGTTATATGTTTTTTTGAATAATCTCACGTCTACAAGGTAGATAACAAGTAGCATTTCATAATGAGTTCTGTGAGGGCACTTGAGGAAACTTGTGAAGTGCATAAAACCATCAAGAGTCCAGAAAACGTAACCTGGAGACCAACAAGGACTTATGGTAATAAAAGGTAAGAGGTACCGTACACGAGGGACATGGGCCTAGTTGTGTCTGGAATTACCCTTGTGGTTGGAACCAGCATTATAAAAATGTTTTTTCTTTGGAGTGCCTGCCCCTCCTGCACCCCAGTGCTGATGATGAGTGGCTTGCATTCCTTTGCAGCTCATGGGTTCAAACCATTGTTTAATCCCCCTACAGGACCATTGTGTTTTAAACATCAACAATGAGCTGGGGTGGACATTTTGGGATAGCCTATAACCAGAGACATTAGAGACAGGCCACTTAAAGAATCCTGAATTGAAGTCTATGGGAGAAATCCACAACGCCAAAGATGGCGGTTGTATGCACCTGTCCCGCCCCTCCCCCCAAAGAGCCAACCGTCTGCTTTATAAACAGCCAATCGCAAGACCTATTAAGCCAGTCATGTAGCTGCACTGACCTTGCACATGTGTAGTAGAAGTATAACCTGTGGGGAAAAAAGCTTTTTAAACCTTATTTTGAGGCAAAGTCACCAAACAAGTGTTTTTTTATTCTTTTTTTTATCAGATTTGACTGGTGATTCTATACATGTAGTTTTTATGTCCCGGTGACCATTGAAAGCACAGTTATGGCTCTCTCCCCATTCATTCAGATAGGGGCCTAGTCTTGTTAGCTGGAAATACCTACCCGCGGGCGTTACCAAGATGGCTGCCGGGTGGCCAGACTTGCCTATAAGTACTGTGATATATCACAGTTGAGGAGAGTAGCAATTGCTGGTTGATAACTGTAATAGAGTTAGTAAGTAAGTAAGTAATGTTTATTTGTATAGCACCTTTCACAGATAAAAACCACAAAGTGCTTCACAATAAAATACGGCACAAAACAACAGAGTATACAATGCATAAGAAAATTTCAATACAAATGGGAAACATGGAACAAACAACCATCAAAAAAACCCTCGTCTAACTAAAAGCCTGCTTGAATTGCAGTCTTCATGCTTGGAATGATCGATCCCCTCTGATTTTGAAATGAGTGTGAGGAACCACTAATAGCCTCATATTGCACATATATTAGCACACATTTTAGTTATGCATGATTGTACCCATGTAATCGGTCCTCACTGATATTCAAACAAATATTTACATTTACATTTAAGCATTTAGCAGACGCTTTTATTCAAAGCGACTTACAATTAGTAGACTACATTTGTTAACAGCATTATGTAACAAGGTTACTTCACCTATGAATTTGCACAACATTACTCGATAGTGTATCATTCGCTCCTCAAAACATATAAAATACTTAGTATATCTGGTCTAGGGACTTTGGGAAGCTCCGCATTACCAACTTTTGCAATGGATCTTAATATAACCAAGTCACTACAAATATGATATGACACCTGATGCATGGTGAACACTAGTGCACTAAGAACTGACGTCATGATTGTCCTATGTCCTATTATAGTCCCGATGTCTAATATTCAAGGTGTGCTTTGTTGTGAATTCATTAAATTATTTGTTATGTTAAAGTATTGCTAAACATTCATTGTTTAAATGTGACATAACTACAAATGGGGCATGCACTCTCTCAGTTTTAAACCAAAACGACATATGTGTAGCACTGGTTTTAAAAACGATGTTAATCCCAGTGAAGGCTACCTTTTAATGTAGATGCAAAAACTGGCACAATTTAAAATTGACAACCAAAGTAGGCTACACGTGTAAAATTATGTGCTAATGCCACCTGGTGTTGACTGACAGAATTTAATAAAGATTAAACTTCCTGAAATGTTACGTTAGTATGGTGAAATGTGAGTGATGATAGTGATGTTTGTATAATAATATATTGTAGGCCATCTTGACGGGAGCCGTATTTCCTCCGCTTCTTGAGCATTATTGTGTTTATTGTTTTGGGGAATTTTTTTTTACCTTGATTTGATCTTTTTACAACACGACACAATCAGTACATTGCAAATATAAATCAACGAAATCCTGGTTGATGAACACTCTAGTGAAAGTCTTAGCATTGCATATTAATGCATATTAATCAGCAAATTACGTTTTCACGACCTCGTTATTTTGAGATAAGATCTCATTTTATTTATTTTATTATCTTTAATTCATAATCCGAGAAATTTTGTACCTTAAATCTCGTACTGACATTAAATACTTGTTATGCTCAATACAGGCTTGGACATTACGCGTGCTTTACTGCGTCAGAAATTGAATTTGTATTATGTTGTGTTTTTATTCTAATGAAATAAAAATGCCTAAAATATTGATAAAGCTTATTAACGTTAGCCTAGTCAAAGAGTGGCATTCATCGTATTGGTGTTGTGCGGAAATTGATCCCTGTGCGCCTACTACTTTTTATCGTAGAACTATAAAAAGAAGATTTTAAAACATGTGTAATAGGCTAACTAGAACGATTATCCAATTGACTAATTTCAAACAAAGAAAATAGTGCAGTAGGGAATGAAGGCTATATATAGGCTATACATATACAACAATACCAATAGCAATCATAATTGTGATCTATTGCCGTATCATTATACGAATGACATAGCCCCTACTCAAGCTGGCAAGGTTGTTACTACACAATAACAGGTTGACTTCTAGTCAAAGGCAAAGAAATTTTGGCGGTGGGGAACAAATTTGGTAGGAGAGGCCCAGTATTCCCAGTATTCCCATCTCTGCACCGCCCTGCGACGTCGGGTGAGATACATAACGTTACATCGTTGGACCTGATTCCAGAGGAGGCACTAAAATAAAAAGAAGAAAGAACGCACGTATTTTTGCGGTACGTTCAATTTTATTGTTAATATTGGTATCGGTATCATTTAAAACACGCAGGTCACTCCACTAAATAAGAGTTGTGTTGCAAACGTTAATGCACAGTTAGTGTCCCATTCAGGCAGACCACATCAGGATGGCTAACGTTACTCCAAACTGTTGCCTTGCGCCATAACTGAGTTGCATTATGATTACTGTGAAATATACCTAAAAAACTGAACGTCGTGAGTAACAAATACGTGCCGACTTTCTAACGTTACCTAGCTCACATAATGTCAATGAGCTAGCTAGCCGGCTAACGTTATTGCACAGAGTGACTAAGGTTTCATTCTTTTACTAACGCTGGCTAAAATGTAAGAACATTGTAGTCTTCGTTAATGGCGTGTGCACAATTGTGACAATCGTCTGGTGTGATTAGAACATGTAGCCGTTATCATCTGTTTTATGAGTTACATTCGTCTGGTCGGTGGGGCGTCATATCCGGCAGTGGCTTGACAACTCGGTGAAAACAAACAGCTCTCAAAACATTTTCAATTGTTTAGGTTAGGACTGCTATCCGCTACAAAGAAATGTCAAACACTAATTTTGACAGTCGTTTGTTTTCACCGTTTTCATCGCGCAACGTCACTTCCGGTTATACACCGACCAGACCTATAGGATGTAATCGGCTTGAATTGAGTCCTGGAGCAAACCCAACGCAGCTGCTACCGGTACAGTAGTTGGCTAACTGCAACTCTGTCTTAACCATCATCAAAAACACAACTTGTGGTGGCTTATTAGGTTATAAACACATTTTGTCTCATGACATGCCGGGATTACATTAAAGTCTGCTAGTTTTGGGTTCTCATGACACTGCATATTCATTCAAAAAGTGTCTTGCCCGGTTTACAGTGTCTGTTCTAGTCTTTCTTTGGTGTTTCAATGGAGCCATTGGGAAGCACTATGCCATCGGTGAACCACACCCTGAACTCATTTGGTGGCTGTCCATGGGAGTTCAATGACAAGGCCAGACTATGTCGTTTCCTCTGCTATGGTTCAGAGGGCGACACATACACTGCAAGGGGAGAGCGTCATCTCGGAACAGATAGTGCCGTGTCTTTGCTGTCAATGCTTCAGGAAGGTCGGGGCTTTGAGGTGGTGGAGGAGATCAAGAGGTTCGCTCAGGATGAGCGAGCCGCTGGGATCAACCCCTCCATTTTCGCCCTGGCGGTGTGCTCTCAGCACACTGAGCTGAAGACCAGGCAGGTGGCGTTCAAAGCCCTAAAGGAGGTTTGCCGAGTCCCGGCTCACCTCTTTTCCTTCATTCGGTACAAGAAGGAGCTGAAGGAAGGGATGAAATGTGGCATCTGGGGACGTGCCCTAAGGAAAGCAGTCTCAGATTGGTACAATGAGCAGGACGCCATGAGCCTGGCCCTGGCTGTAACCAAATGCAAACAGAGGGAGGGCTGGACACATCAGGATCTGCTGAGGCTGTCCCACACCAAGCCAGCTCATGAAAGTAAGTTTCCACGGAGACACAATATGTGTACCTTTTTAACAACAACTCTTGCCAACAGATATGGGCTAGGACAGGCATATAAACATCAAATTAAAGGTGTACACCTCGATGGTGAATGCCAAATTCTCTCCAGCTCATTGTCTGTTTGAAACACGGCTGTGCATGGGGCTGTAGGAAGGGGAAGGGTAGAGAATTGTGTGAGCTGTAGGGGGAGGAGTAGAGAGGAATGGAAGCCACTCAACCGAGATATGGGAGGGGCCTGCACTTTGATATTCTATCTGGGTGTTGTAACTGTGAACAATGTGCTTTCTTTTTCAGCAACCGCATTGATCAGTAAGTATGTCACAAAAGGCTGGAAAGACGTTCAGCTGGCATATGCAGAGAAGGAAAACTCAGAGGAGGTTGCCAAAGTGCTCTCGTATCTCGAGGTAGTGGAAAAGGTTAAACACAGCTGCGATGAAACGGAGGTGGTCCAGCTGATAGAGGAGCACAAGCTGGAGCGGGAACAGCTTCTGACGGACCACCTGAAGTCCAAACAAGTGAGTGTCTCCTCAATACTAATAAAACGTGAAGCCTTGGATAAAGTGACACTTTTCAACTTGAAATTTGTACAATGTAATGCGGCGCTACAAATGTTTAATGTTTTCTTCCGGAGGTTTGGAGAGCTTTGTTGAAGGAAATGTCCCTTCAGTCAATGCTGAGGATCTTGGGTAAGATGACGGCAGACAAAGTTCTGGAAGCAGGAAGCTCGGACACGGCTGCAGTTTGTGATCGCATCCACAGCGAATCAGCACTAGAGAAGGTAGATTCCTACGTGGTTGTTAGTAGATCATATTTTGTTTTTGTCATATTAGAGCCACACAATGTAATGATTTTGTTTTCTGCTCGGCCAATCTCAGGCCAAGATCCACCCGTTCAACATTTTCTTGGCCCTTGAAGACTACAAAAAAGGCCACGGTTCTCACGGGAAAACAAAATGGGTGCCCATCACCAGCATTCTCAAAGCCTTGGACTCTGCCTTTTACAAATCTGTCATGGTAACGTAGGATGTGAAGGATAACTTGCACATATACTGCCTGCTTCCTCTACTAACGAGACTCAACCACACTGTTTGTTCGGCAACATTTGGAACATTCTTTGAACTTTTCGGCAGACCTTTTTACATTTTTCTTCCACATAGTGGAACACAAGAAATGTGTTACGCTGATAGTTTCACCGGGGCTTGGGAAGACCAATTACAATACTATTTTACCACAAATAAAATAAATAAAACAACTGCTTTCGAAAGCGTTTAACAAATGATTCATTTGTTGCCCCGTGTGTATAGAACGTGGAACCTGTAGGGAAACGCTTTGCTGTGGCCGTAGATGTCGGCGCTGCGCTGAGCAGTGCACTCCCGGGGACGTCAGTCAGCACTGCTCTGGCCGCGGCGGCTATTGCGATGGTAAGGCACAGCAGTACTACATGTGTCAGTGGTGTTCCAGTCTGAGCAGCTGCTTTCAGAAGCACGGACTTGAGGCAAGTTCGAATTAAACGTGCAAAACGCTGCGCCCACCGCATGGTAGAGCGCAAATCTAATTTCAACACGTTCGTGTTGCTAAGGAGCGCGCAGAAGGGGCGGAGTTTTATCCATTTGGACTAGCTATTGTTTTGGTAGGAGATAAACAAGAATGGATCGTTTGCACCAGGCAGTTTTGCTTTATGCAATTAGAAGAAGTCGATGAGCGGTGAGAAGGAGAAGGCATGCCGTCAACAGGGCAAGAGAGCAGCTTGGAGAGGTTAGGCTTGGGAGAGAGCTTTTTTACGGTGATCGATTCCAAGCCAATTTCTGACTTTGCACTGCAATAGATTTGTCCTCCATTGTTGTCACAACCTGCTATTTCCCTCACCTGCTACCCCCCAAGGACTGAGTCTGTTTACGCATACCGCAGAGTCCTGGAACGTTTCTTTCCTCGGTGCTGTCATCTGGAGAGAACTGTTAACACTTATGACTTGGGATGCACTGAAATTTTGGCCGCCGAAAATTTTCGGTCTGATAAGGACATAGAATTTTCGGTCTGCAGTATTTGTTCCGCAGAATTTTCAAGAGAGGGTATGGTGCCGAAACACTTTTTCCACATCAGGTTTGATACACCACCTGAAAACACGACATCTATTGGTTTTTAGTTTTTCAATTCAGATTAATTAAATTCATGAAATGAATTCAAAAGTATAATAATACAATTATTTAAAAAAAACTATTTTAAAAGAAGTAATTTTCGGTTTCGATTTTTGGCCAAGAATTTTCATTTCGGTGCATTACTACTTATGACACGATTGGAGAAGCAAGGCAGCGTGGTGCAAATTCCTCTTCCATGGATAATATGCACGCCGGCACCAGACACATTCTATCCACAGAAAAATAGACCCTAGCTTGTCTGCGTGTCTGCTGTGGGGGCAGGGTAGTCCAGTGGTCCGGGTGTTGGACTCCCAGGTAGAAGGTGGTGGGTTCAAGCCCCAGAGTTGGCCTACCTGCAAGCATCCTTGAGCAAGATGCCTGGCCCCTATCTGCTTCATGTAATAGCAGCATGTAATTGTAAGTCAATATGGATAAAAGCGTCTGCTAAATGACCTAATTGTGTGTGTGTGTGTGTGTTTGTTTGGAAACAACCCTTTTTATTATGCCGTACGTCTCCATGTCTGACGCAGATTATTGCGAGGACAGAAGCAGATACACAGGTCCTGGTCTACTCTGAAGGGGCTCTGGTCCCTTACACCGTCTCTGCTGACATGTCTCTCACTGATGTCGCAATTGAACTGGTAAAGGTAAGGCAGTTCTCCGCCCCAAAATTAGTGCCTCTTCACCGGCCAAAAAAACGTTTAAAAATATGTAAACAACCGTAAAGGCCAATGAAATCACATATGCTTCATTTGTTCGTTTTGACTTTTTTTTGGGTGTGTTAATTGTATAATCTAGCTGGTCTGAATGTATTCTGTAGAATTCAGTCAAAATTGTTGGTCCTTTTTTAAAGCACTTTGCTTTAGTTTCCTTCCTTAAACATCCCCCCCTCCGTGACCTTCATTTCGGTGATGCCATTGCCCACAATGCATTTCAGATCCCCAGTGGGAGCACAGACTGTTGTCTCCCCATCACATGGGCCACAGACAACGACAAGCCCGTAGACGTCTTCCTTATTCTGTCCAATAACCCCTGTCTGACCTGCAGCACCAGACCAGCGGAGGCTCTAAGGAAGCACAGACAAGTGCGTTGGCTCATTCATGTCTCCTGATATAGTATTAACCTCCACACTGTTCTGGCAGCTACAGATTAATGTTTTAAAAATAGGATTTCACAGCCCAGGGTAATTGATTAATCCTTTCAGCGGAGACAGACTGCGATGTCATTTGACTGCTACAGGGGGTTGCATATGCACTTTACTAATGCTTGATTACCTCATTGATGAGTGCAATTCACTTCATGAACTGTGCAAGATGCTTTCAAAATATTTAAAAATGTTCCCCTTCCCCCCGCCTCTCTTAACTACAGAAATCGGGATCCTTCTCTAAGCTGGTGGTGTGTGGCTTGACCTCCAGTGGACAGGCACTCACGGACACTGAGGACAGGGGGTTGCTGAACATCTCTGGATTCGACCTGGGTGCTTTGAATGTCATCCGTAGCGTCAGCCTGGATCTGATATGATCTGGTAGCGGATATGAGGACAGTCTCCGAAGGTGACAAGAGAAGAAGAAAAGTGCGCTAAAATATGTTGACATTTACAGTGCAATTCTGATTCATTTTTGTGCTTTCACTTATGTGAGAAGATAGTATAGTCGTCTGGGTGTTGGACTCCCAGCCAGAAGGTCATGGGTTCGAGCCCCAGAGTTGGCCTACCTGTAAGCATCCTTGAGCAAGATGCCTAACCCCTATCCTGCTCCATGTAATAGCAGCATGTAAGTCGCTTTGGATAAAAGCCAAATGACCTATGTGCAACACACTAGTTTAAAGTATGCTTCATAGTACCTGAAGTAGGCCACTGAATAAATACGCAGTGCTAGAATAGGGGCCAGTTACAAGAGAAGAAGAGCAATTATGCAGGAGTCTATATGGTTAGTAACTGATCTTTTTTATGAACTCACACACCCTTCATTCTGATAGAAGAAACCTTTAACAAGGATAGAAAACAAAACGCAGACCGTGCTACTGTGATGAACCCGTTCTCCATACATGTGTTCATTTGCAATTTAAAGTTGTGTAAAGGCTCCAGTTTGGCTTCTGGTAATTTGACAGAGGTCAAAATGCGCACATGCAAATGCTTGAGCGCGCGCGCACACACTCACGCGACTCTCAACGTTTTTTTTATTAAGGATGGTAATTACATCTTGTATTCGAACGTATGACCTGGTGATATCGTTTAGCAGTATGTTAGCTTGTCAGTATTACGTGGTCAAACTGATTCCATTGTCTCTTAACTTGCTTGACATGTACTTGACTGTAGTGACTTTATACTTCTAATAAAGTTATTTGCGCCTCCTTTTAAAGTGTTTTTGATATAATTAAAATGTATTTATTTAAAAACGCATATATACTGTATGTGACCTAATGTAATGAGCCTAATATAGTGCTATTGAGCAAATTGCAGACGCGTAGCCTCAATATTTTTTCTTCCGATACTGTAGTTAACCACACTGTCCATATAACGTTAGTCTATTAATCCTGTTGTATTTTCAGTCTTTCAGCATTTATTATTTCATGGCCACGATGAAACAAAGTTATACCAAATTCAATAATGTTGAATAATGTTGATTAGTGCATAGTGTACACATATTTAAAATTGGGCCAAATGTAACTTCGGAGATCAGGCGTTCTGCGGGGCCACAATGTATTGATAGTTGGGGGCTTTGCAAACACACTACATGAAGACAAGTGAAGATGGCGGACGTATTAAGTGTACTTCGTCAGTATAATATTCAGAAAAAGGAAATAGTCGCTAAAGGAGATGAAGTTATTTTTGGAGAATTCTCCTGGCCAAAAAATGTCAAGACTAACTACATTATTTGGGGGTATGTCAATGTTGTATTTATTTCTGCTACTATAGGCCTGCGACTAAGCTAATTTCCCCCTTGTGCTGCTAGTTGCAGCAAGCAGCTGGCTAGCTAGCTAACTCTACTGTGCTAACAATCACTGCTCTTTATTATATACCAACTTCACACCAGCCCCTCGTGTTTGGAAATGATCTTGGTGTTTTGCAACCAGTGTTATTAATGTTTGCCCAAGTTGGCTTGTTTCTATCTTGGCTGCTATCTGACATGCTATATTTAGCTTGCCTTGTTATGCTAGCTAGCATAACCTTCTATGAATTTATTACGAATTAAAAAAAGTTTTTCCACCCACGTCAATAGATGCAGTCTTTAGATTACCGGTAGATATTTTACTCATTGTGGTTTCGCCAATTGCAAACTGGACATGCAGAAAGATATGCTGGCCCTGGATTAGCACACTGTCTAGCTGGGTTCTAACGTTAGTTCCGTAAGATGTCAGTCTAAGTTCAGTCATGCATGCTTGCGTCATCTATTTAGGGTAAAATTCCTCTACATTCAAGTTACATAATTAAATTTTTTTACATTTTTTAAAATTTCAAGTTACACACATTCAATTGAATGTGTGTAGACCCATATACCCCAATAGTATTCTAAATGTGACGCCTCCCTTTTTAACGCACTGGTTTGACACGGGTATATTGTTGTGCTTTCTCACCTAGAACGGGAAAAGAGGGGCAGCCCAAAGAGTACTACACTCTTGACTCAATCTTATTCTTGCTCAACAATGTGCACCTTTCCCATCCTTCATATGTGCGAAGGGCTGCAGTAAGTGACTGGCAACTTCACCTTCATCAAACCCAATCAAATGACTCATGAAAGTAACATGATAACGGTCACTTCTACTAAAACTTTGAGAAGTGATATTAAACCTTTGTTCCACTCTTTATTCTATAGCTTCTTATTATACCTTTTTGTTTAAATGCACACGCTTGCTTTTGGGATGAAAATAATCCTTTGGTTATGCTATGCACTTATGCACTTGAACACCCGATTCATAATTTGGTAAGGAAGCTATAGATCTGATAGTTTGGCAAAAAGTTAAACATGCCTTTTTAATAGTAAACACTTTTATTTACGTCATTCTTGTACCTTTTTAATTTATTGTCTCACCTTATTAAGATAAGAGAAGTTTTAATACCCACAGAAAATGGAATCACATGATCTCTACAATTCATGTGAATGTATCCTGACAATGTGGTTTAAACTAATTTAATGTTACAGACGGAGAACATTCCAGTTGTCAGAAGACCTGATCGAAAAGGTTTACTGTTTTATCTCAACGGCGAGAGTTGTAAGTAGTGTTGTGGGAAAACGACTCGCTTTACTGTAAGCATCTACTATGACGTTTCTATTCTGTGTTGTCCAAGATTAATTTCTTAATAATTTATTACTACGTGGAGCCGGCTGATAGATCCCTACTCCTAGAAGGAATTATAAAAGACAGTCTGTAGTTTAACCAATTCAATTTCCATTTTCTTTCTACTTAAAGCTACTTCAACAAGCATCGACAGAAGTGCCCCCATAGAAATAGGCTTGCAAAGGCCAACACAAGGTACGTTCTGAACCAGCTTGGAAGAGCCAGACATGTTTTTGTGAGGATGAATCATTTGTGGTGAAGACCTTTTTTTAACTACAGGCCTCACCCCGCCAAGACAATGTGATTTAAAACTTTTCTTTGTTCACCCCGACAGTCAAAAGAGCAGCCGACGAGGTATCGTCTGAAGCCAAGAAGCCGAGGGTTGAGGTACAGTATGTTTCTGCTATCTCCAGCCTGCAATGTCTTTAATTTTAATTCAATATAAGAAATATAATGGCATTCACATATCTGCCTGATCACATCAAGTTGTGGAGAGCTTTTTCTTTTGTTTTGTTTGTTCATGGTGTGAGTGCCCCAGTTGACCTCTGGCCCAGTTAGTAACTAGTTGCCATAGATTTTTATTTTTGCTTCTGGCCACCTCCAAGATGTTCTGTAAAATAGACTAGTGATTTGTTTATAATTTAAAATATACTGCTGTAGAAAGAACCGTTGTTGTAAAATGCAAACCTCATACATTGTTAGCAATGCATTCGTTATACTTTCTAATTGAGCAAACTAATGCAGGGTATTAATGCGGTCCTGATGTTAGCTGTTGTGATCTGTCTCGCGGCTAACTGGAAAACAAGGAAAATCCGACAGCAGGATTTACATCCCTGCCAATGTTATTTATGGAAGATTGCGACGTAGGCTGTAACCGGTGTTATCCCTTTCTCATGAAGTTTTGTAGTTTTTCTGGATTTTAAAAGTCATCTAACTTCATCTAGTCCCGTTTCAGGCTAGCATGCAAAGAAATAAATTAATCTCACGGCAAAAAGTTCGGTCAGTCTTGGTGTCGATCTGTAACACCCCCTCGCAGTCTAACTCGCCGGTGTACTATGGTACTAACCACCAGCCTGCAGCCATCCTCATCCCCAACTCACCCCAGCTACACACTGGACTCCCTTCACCTAATCGCTCAATTAGTGAACCTGTGTGTGTGACTGTGGGTGGTATATGTATATGTTTTTTTTTTGTCTTTGTTGGTGGTTGTCTTTGCCGCTGTATGCCGAGCTGAAGTAAAACGCTGAGTCTCGTTATCGCTATTTCGTGTCTGTCAGTTGTTTTCTAGTGTTTTGTTCAGTCTGCACCTGTACTCGCCTCCCAACACTCCTTAAACAATGTCACCCCAAATAAGCCTTTTAAGTTTGCAACCTTGCAAGCCTATCTCAGCTAGCTAGCACAGTCAATAAAACTATGCAGAGTCATATTTGTGTAAAATCCTGTAGTATTACTGTCGAATGGGGGGGGGGGGGGGGGGGGGGGCACGATTTTTATTAATTACAGGTGGTTAAAATGGAAAAAAAAAAACCAACTGTTGGGGGAGCCCCATCGCAAACAAAAACAA
>JAOEHI010009118.1:0-34036 GCA_025447815.1 Percopsis transmontana
ATACACACACACACACATATACACAGTATACTCACTCAGTTCAGTTCAAGAAATGCTTTATTGGTTAGTTTCTCTTCTCTCTCTCTCTCTCTCTCTCTCTATATATATATATACACGCACACACACACACACACACACACACACACACACTCAGTATAGAGCAACAATATAATCTTAACTCAAATCATCCCAGACGTAATATTTCTTTGACCAATCCATGTTTCAATTCATGATAGTGTCTTTTGAGTCAGGGTTTGTTATTCGATGACAACACACTACCAGTGCAGTTTAGTTAAAACCGTCTGTTTCATTTGAGAGAGCGCTGTGATGTAACTGATGTGCCTGCAAAGAAAGCAGACAGACAAAAGCACGTGTAGCCGTGTGTGTTTGTGACGGGGGGAAGGGGGTTAGGATGGTCGATGCCCAGCTACCAGTCCTGGGTTGTACTCACTGTAACTTGGATGAAAAACAAACATGTATGGTGTATATACTGTAAAATACTTCATTGTGTGTGTGTGTGTGTGTGTGTGTGTGTGTGTGTGTGTGTGTGTGTGTGTGTGTGTGTGTGTATGTCAGGAGCACAGAGAGAGAGAGAGAGAGAGAGAGAGAGAGAGAGAGAGAGAGAGAGAGAGAGAGATTATTAGTGATCCAGTGCGTACGGCTGTATTGCCAAGTAAGTGATTCAAATGATAGAATGGGAAAAATTATGAATGATTCTACGGTTATATCAACAGTATAGATGAAAGAAAGAACATAAGGCTGCAGCAAGCCCTGCAGTGTGTATGTGTGTGTTTGTGTTGGGGTCGTGACATGCAGAGCTGCTGAGAAGTAAGTGAAAGCAGATGAGCTTGTATGCTCGCTATGTAGGAAACCCCTCTTGAGACCGAATGGTCTTGCATTCCAGGAAATGAAATGAAGGAATGCGTGTTTATGCTGTGGCGTGTGTGAGGTGGGAGGGCACATATACTGTGTGTGTGTGCGCGTGCAAGTGTGTTAGACAGAGGATGAGATGCGTGTTTGTTAAAGAGCCGGTGGTGTTTGTGTGTACACGTGTGCACAAATGTACGACCGTACAAACGAAGAGAGATACGTATACACGCATGTGTCTGTGAGTGAGGGAGAGCTGTTGTATTTATATCTCTGATACAGCGCTCGGGTTTGTGTGTCTATCTATGGGTGTGAATGCTGAGCTGTCTGCTTGTCTTATCAGAGGTGAAAATGTTTTCAGCAGTGTCTTACTGCAATGATTTTAATGTTTTCCTACTTGGATTTCAACTCCCTTATAGCACTACATGGTCGTAACAGAGTTTCAGTTATAAATCATCTCAAAGAAGGCATACAGACAATCCAAGTGTTGTGAAACTCAAAAAACCCTGAACATGGGGGTTAGACAGACTTCACTTTGACAGACACTTTGAGCTGAACATTCTGTTTCAGTGTGTGTTGTTAATACAACCACTTTTTGCCCTAACTTGATTGGCTGTCTTACTGGGAGTGTGAAGATAGGTTAGAAATGACTGGTTCACACCAGGGGGCCAAATCTAACTGGTTTGTTTTACACTAGGATTTTATTCAGAGAGGAATTTTAGGTAAATGACATTCAGCTGACGACACAACTGGAAAAAGCTTTTTATCAACAAGTATACACACATACACGTTTTAGGGTAAATTTCAAAATGATAGTTGAAACGAGCTGCAGAACAGAATGTCAAATGTATCATCCACTCCCATGTGGTAAAAGCCCTAAATCTTTAGCTTCTACACACACACACAAACAAGCAAGGGTATACAAACACTCTATTCATGAGAATGTGATCGTGGGAAAGCATGATCCAGAAGTAATTTAAAAGGTTCAACTGACTGTAGCTATAGCTCCCCAGGCAGGGTCTGACAGCCAAAGTCAGGGCCAAAGCCCTTGTGGAAAAAGCTTGACCACCTTTAAGTCTGGACTTTTGCAATGGCCAGAAATGGTCCTATCTCAGAATGCAAGGCAGTTGGCTCATATGGGGTCAATAAATCTGTGATGTTAATGTAAGACTGTCCCAGACGTTCTTTAAAAGACAACAGTAAAATCTTTAAATCAATTGTAAAGTTAACAGGGCGCCAGCGTAGAGAAGCCAGGATAGGGCTGATGTGATACCAGTATGAAGCCTAGCTGCTGTGTTCTGGACTACTTGGAGGCAAGAGTGTGACCTTTGTCTTATGCCACAAAGGAGGGAGTCACAGTGGTCCGGTCGTAAAAAGATTAGATTAATATATTAGAAATTCAGGGGTATTTTATTTTATTCTGCATTGCAGAAATGTGTTCTCTTTAAAGAAAATATCCTTAAATATAAATGTGTGAGTTTTGTATTTTGCAATAACCTAAATGAGGTCTGTATGATATCTGAAATACAAAACAATTATTACAATTTTGTTTTTGATAAATGGTAAGGTAAGTAATAAACAGGGGTCAAAATATGCATTATTGTCCTGGAATGGGTTTAAGCCACAACATGTCCATGGCCATAACCAATCCGCAAGCATGAACACTCAACAGCTGCTGTGTTAAGCTTTTGGGTGATGCAGGGGGGATACATGCTTGATGGCCACAAAACAGCCGGTTTTTTTTATGCTCTTATGTGCTAAATCCACAAGGGCCGTGTGCACAGCTGTGGGGCAGAGATGTTGAACCGTTACTCCGTTAAGTTATTCATCGAGGGGGAAGAATGTTTGGAAAGTAATGGAATGTGATAGATGGCAGTTGAGGAGAGCACAGGAAGTTCTGGGAAGGGGAACAAGAAGAGTTCTGGCGCACAGAAGATCATACTGGTGCAAATATGTGGGGAGAGATTTGAATTAAGTTTGTTTTTAAAGTCACAGTAACCCATAAAGTCTTCAAAACCTCAAAATGGGAGTTGTCTACCAATTTGAATATATACATTATCTATGAGTTTGGTAACAATTTCAATAAAAAAATTTTTTTGACGTGAACGTTTCTGTTTATATTCTCATGTAATTTTGCAGATACTCAAATTGTATAATTTATAATATAAATTATTATTAATTTTTTTATATGGTTTTGATTTTTTTAAATGTATTTATTAGGGTATAATGGCACCTTGTATAGATCCCAATAAAGCTGTAGTTATTATAACAAGATTCTCATGCTTACAGTAGGTGAATTAAAACCATTCTGTGCCATACGCTAAAAAATTACACAAGGCACCGTGAAGTTACCGCAAACGCATACAAATCTAATTTTAGCTCAAAAAACATATGCCTGTTTTCCTGTGGATTAATTATTGCATATTATTTTTTTCCTGCTATGGATATAGAAATCCTGAAAAGGAATGCTAGAAGCTGTCTAGTCTTAAAAAAGCTCGAGTGTTATTCCTTGCTACAACGCACGCATGTTTATATTGTTTATAACTATTCAAATGATTAGTCACCGAAAAGCTAATAATGCGCTGTTAATACAATGTTAATGATAATAATAACAAAGATTACAGCTGAATGTAGCTGTTCCTCCCTGTGTATCTGCTAGGAGTTAAATAGGGAGACAGGTGGAGAATTCCAACAGTTTAAAGATTACGAAGAAAAAAACATTCTAGCCAGTAATGATTGGGGCCTGTGTGTGTGGGTGTGTGTGCGTGAGTGTGTGTGAGTGTGTGTGGATGGATGGATGGATGATGGATGCAGTGCACGAGAAACACAGGGGATATGTGCTTAAGAGACTGTATGTCTTAAGCAGGAGGTTATTATTTTGATGTTGAAATGTGAATCACTATGGATAAAATCGTATGGCCCAATTGTTAAATAACAAGACAGACTCTTAGCAATGCAGAGACTTCTGCCTGTTTAATAGAACAGAACATTATTATTGATGGGTGTTATTAGGAGAGCCTTGGAGATCATAAAAAAATTCCCCAGAGCCAGCCTAATCAGCAGTGGTTTCCAGTCGAAGGGCTCTCCACAAGCCCGGATGAGCACCAAATTGCTCATTTCTGGTCACAGCGCCTAGGCCACAGTGCAAAGTCAAACTGATTAAAGATGCCAGCTGCCATGTTTCAGCCTGGTTACTATATACTTTAGAGAAAAAGCTTTCTGGTGTACTTAGTGACTCATTTGATTTCAAATACATTTTGGATTGTCTCATATTAAGTTCGCAAACTTCACGCACTTGTCATTGGTGCGGTCACAGCTTATTTTTTCTGTGGCTCACAGGAGCTCGTGTCAGACTGAATGACCATGTTGTTACCACTCCATTGCTCAGTCTGACATTGCCTTCTCTAACCCATCATGAGCCATTCGTCTCTTATATCAATTTAAATCAATTATCGGACATTGACGTCGTTTATCCTGCTCAGAACGCTGATTGGCTCGATTGTTTCTCCAAGCGCCGTTGACGAAGACAATGCCAGACCCTGAATGGCAACATTTGAAAAGCTGAAAAAGATTTTGGAAGAACCAGACTAGAGCTCTTTCTCTTGCTCTCTCTTCCTCTCTCTCTCTCTCTTCCATCATCGCATCATGTTAAAGGCATGAATTCAGCAATGTAAACAATGTAAGGGTTTATCCTCCTTAAAAAGTGCATATAACATTACAAGGTCAGGATTGTACAGGCACTTAGAACACACATGGTGCTGTCCTTGAAAATGTTCAGAATCGAGCAAGCACATTTGTTTTTTGTACTGAGATTGTTAATTTCCTGAAAGTAGTCTGGTGTACGCACATATTTGTGTTGTAGTTATTTTGTTGCTAAGCTGAGATTCAAGTGACTGTGCAGCGTTTACTTTCTACTGCGCTAGACCGCACATACAAAAGGCCCCCACCCTAATAGGATTGGAATGTCACGGGCATCACACATACCCCCTGCTCCAATAGTATTTAGACCCAACCCAACCCGAGACTGGCGGTGAAACCTGCAAAACAAACAATATTTCCATGGGGAGAGAATGGAGAACAGAGCATGAAAAAAATCTGGAATCAATTTAAGATGACTGCAAAAAAATAACACACACTTTTTTTGCTTTTGAATGTCCCTCTCCATCATAATTTTCTCCCCCTCAACATCACCCAGAAAAAAGGACATCTGTTTCTAATGTCACACTAGTGCTGTATCATATTTTGAAATATACAACTTTAATTCAAAAAGCTGAGCAATTTTTGGACACTTTCCAATAAATATAATTGGATTCACGTGCACACAGTCTCTGATACCAGTGTGTGTCTCCGTTCAGTGCGCTGGTTGCTTACAGCAACATATCATGTACATGAAGTAATCCAATGCACACTGAAAGAGATTTATTGACTCATTTGAACATAACGACATCAGAGTCTGTATGTTTTGCTGTTTCCTCAGATTCTCTATCAATCACATGGGTTAGAGATAAAACCGCAAAACTGTATTTTTATGTCTCAATGGGATGAGTAATTTTGATATTGGAATTATGTAAGTCCTCGAATGGTGTAAGATCTGCAGAGGGGCCTGTCATGATCATATTTCACAGTATAAACTAGGTTGCTTCAACATTCAGTAGGAGGCAGTGTGCAAACTGCAACAATTTCAATAAAACTAAAAACTCCAATTAAAAATGTTACCACATACTGAGAGGTGCCAATGATGGTTCACATTTACGACCAGCCCGTTCGGCTTAAATTAAGTTTAGGTTTGGCTAAAGCTACTGTGTAGCAACTTCCAACCAAAATGGGATGGATTCAGCTCTATGGCTTTGAAACAAGTGATTAAGCAAGCACATTGTTTTCAAAGACTTTGTTCTGCCAGTACCCTATAACCTCTTGTCCTTGGCATGTTGTTTTTGCCTGTAAATCATCACAATGGTATACTTGTAGGAGACACACTGGGAATTATTCTGTTAAACGGTGAACCTCAATTTGTATGATGCTAAATCTCTTAATCAGTTGTTAATGCAGTATTGTTTGCCTGCGTTCTTCTGACAGACACCTGTGGAGAACAAGAACTATGCCACCTTTATATATATGATTGCAGTAACAATGACCATCTAAAGTATAAACCAAGCTCCAGGGGATTATCCATCAAACAGAATGAAACTGGCATTGCTTTAAGTTATTGTAACACTTGATTAATGGCCACAAGTGTTGTTTAAAACATCAACACAAACAATAGCAGCATGGGCGATGTGATGAAATGTGACCAAGAGAGTTGAACGAAAACACTTTTTCAAGTCATATGTGAAATCCCAAGCACGCAAGCCAGTGCCAAGGTGAAGTACATCTGTAGGACCAATTAAGGAAACAAGCCCTTACTATTGGAAAGGGCGATTTCCCAAGGCTTTGAATATGTTGACTTACATGCACTGAAATATTATTGTCAGTTTATGTTTAACGAGAGCCAGCACAAGCACTGGGACAAACAAGTTCAAGGTCTTTAACAGTTCGTGGAGCCAGCTGCTGACAGGGTGGACCCCAAGAGCTAAAAATACTGGAAAGGTTATGCTGCAAAGGTTTCAATGGGTTAGCCTCCAGTGCCAAGCGAAATACAATAGACAGGCTTGACATGCTTGTTATGCCCAAATAGAAATGTGTTTCATTGTGAAGCAACTCAGCGGTTTAGTTTAATTAACAAGGGATACCCATTGATTTTGGCTTTTGATTAAGACAAAGGTACTGGAAGTCATAAGTCTAGCTTTTTGTTCTTTCAGGAATGGACATGCTGTCAATATCTTACTTTACTTACTTTTACAGTAATCCATACTTATGTTTCATAATGGCAAAGTAAAACAGTTCCCATAGAGACATTGGAACTGTGGGACAGAAAGGGTGCCGACCATGGGTGCCTGGTTATGTATTAAAATGGGGGAGCAAACTTGGAAAGATACATAATTGGTATTATTTTTGTCTAAATAATAATAACATCGACTGAACCAACTCTGAGGGTGGTCCAAAAATGTGTGATTTGTTATTACCTGTTTTTATTAGTCGCTGAAAATAGTAAAGTTGGTCATTGATATAGGCTGCTTAAATATAATCAACTTATTGTGGGGACTGTATGATAAGTTTATTTTTTTTAAAGACAAATAGTGTGGTAGCAAAACCATTACTTTGCTCCCCCTAAATTAATAATAGGGGTGCATTTGCTCCATGCTCAGGCGCCTACTGTATGGTTCCAACCATTGTGCAGTAAGCACCAAATAAAAAATAAAAGGCCTCAAAGTTGCTTCCATCAAACTGATTTCCAAGCAAAGCTAATCATACATGTACAAGTATAGATGTTCCAGGAAATATATTTGAGATTTAGGAGGTCAGGAGAGACCCTTAAGACTTGGAATGGAAAGTCCAACATTATGACAAATTAGACTAAGCTTTCCTGGGACCCTCTCGAAAATGAGAAACTTAAGCTCAAGGGGATTATATTAATAATACAATCTAAATGTTTCTGTGGGAATGACCCATTTTCTTGTGAATTAATAAGGCAGTGCATCACAAAAATTGTGACGTCTTTTGTGACGTCCAATCAACTGTATTCACTCCCTCACACACAGACACAGACACACACTCTGACATCTTCATGCACACAGTCATTCTTACACCAAGCTAGCTGCGCTGATGTTCTCTGACACATTGTGCAGTGATGCAAATCAGACGACAGCAGTAGTGGGCTTAGTCATAGCCATAGCCATCATTTCACGCAAGAAAAACCCTTGGACTAATTTCTCCCTCTTGCCCAACCTGAGTTTCCCTTCAAGAGACTTTATCACCAAATGCGGGGCAAGCGCTGCCAACTCACAACACATTGGCAGGACATTGGCAGCAGAATACAATGTTTTCGGAAATAGCTATGCCCCTAGTGGCCAATATTTCACATAGGTGTCAGTGCCAACTGACTGCCAAGTTTTGAGTTTTCTCAGTATTTAACTCTGGAAAAGATGCTATTGTACATTAAATATATACTACGTTCTGTGATGCCAAATTTCCAAAGGTCATCGTATAGGACATAAAAACATACAAGTTTTCCAAGACAGATACGGTATAACAGCTAGCCAAATATTGTCTGCCCATGATTGTAGTACTTTATTAAAGCATTAACAAAGCAGTCAGACGTTAGACTTCTGTCATTGTAGAAACAAGAATCTTAATTATTAGTAATTATTAGAATTTTTAATATTTGTTCCAACCTCATTAATCCAACATTAATTCATGATCTTCTGAATGTATCTCTGTAAAAAAACAACTTCTTCATAACTTCTCTTTCCTGCCCTATGTTAAGATCAGCTCATAGAAGGTTTAAACGCTTTGCTGGTATTTAGGCTGTTTTATTTAGGCAATAATTTTAGAAATGTGTTTGATTGTAAACCGACTCAGGGGTTTAGTTGAATTAACAAGGGATGCTCATTGTTTTTGGCGCTTGGCTGGACAAAGGTACTGGAAGTCATCAGCCCAGCGTTTTGTGTATGGTATGTAATTAGGTAATGTATGTTGTGAAATGTTTACTGTAGCAAGTTAGCCCCAATGACATAATGTTGTTTGCTTAAAATAACTGGTGTATGACCTACAGTATTCAGCTATTGACAAATGTACTCATTGTAAGACGCTTATTTATATAAACCTCTACAGCCTACAGTGATACATATTTTAAATCACAAAAGGGAAGGCCAGAAGCTATGTACCCATAATAATTAGTGCAATATACATATTTTTATATTTATTATTTTTTCATCCGCACCACAGGAGTCAACTTGAATGACATGGCATTTCCCGTTAATAAGCAAGTTTTATATACTTTGCTGATGTCACTAACACAAATTTTAAGACAGTCATGGAAAATATTTTCCAAGTCGTTTCAAGTGGATAGGCGTATAAGTCACACCAGTTTACATTTCTCTTGGTATTTTGGCATATTCTTACTTTGTGTACTTTTTAATCTAACAACCAGTTATCTTATGCTAACACAACGCTACTTAATTCATCTAGGCCTAACTGGCAGCCTTACACTTTCTCTGTATAAACATACACTGTGCAAGCAGCTGTATACTTAGACTTTTGGCTTGGACACCCACCGTGTCTGGCTCTCCCCGTAGTCATGGCACACATGAGAACACAAACAGTATGAAACAAAACCAGGAACCAGAGTGTTTACCGTGCCCATGATAAGGCCAAGAAAGAGAGGCCCTAATTAAGTGAGAGATAGTTAGAAGTATTGAGAACGCGTGAGTTAGCTTGTCTAGCAGAAGTACACTATAACTAGCGATACTTTCATTAAAGGTTGGGAATGTGCCTAGCCCTGGGGAGTGAACCCAATGGGAATGGTTGCTGTGCATGAAGCATTCGGAAAAAATAACTGACGGGGAAATGTAAGGATGTGCATAGCTGCCATCACGCAAACACACACACACACACACACACAAACACACAATGCTCCACAAGTAGCCTTCATATGGGAAAGTAACAGAGGTCAAAATTGCCATTTTCAACCCCCCCCCCCCCCAATGGTGCATTACCTAGCAAGGTGTGGGAACGCCATGAGTCTTAAATACTGCTGAATTTGAAGACTTCCAGTCCTTGTCTTCAACAAGATATTGTTCCTCACCGGTATAAAAAACAATCGCCCGGCATTATTATGTGTGTACTGCACATATATGTACAATGTGTGTGTGCCTGGCTATTAGCCCGGCTGTGTGTGTGTGTGTGTGTGTGTGTGTGCCCAAGCATGTGTGTCCACAACTACGCTACTCCTTCCAGCGCTTCCGGTCTTGGTGTGTTTGTTCTTGGCTGCGGAGTCATGTGCGGGTCATGATATTCCCGACAGCGAGACCCGCTCTGAGGGGAGACCCGTTTCCTCAGGGCCCCCGACGAGGCAGAGCACACAGTAGGGGCGTTCCTGTCTCTCCTTCCACACCTCGAACAGTCCGTCTGTCTACCGCTGGGCTTTTGTAGTGCAGCCAGGAGCGGAAGCCGGTTGTCAGGAAGACAGGAGGGGGATGCACTGGTGTTGCTGGTAAAGGGGAGGTGTGTTGAGGAAGGTGCTGTCGACACAATATGGGCTGTGGCCTCGCGCTCTTAAAGGTGCACTCACTGGTTGTGGCAGCCCCAGAACCAGCTCACTGTTTACGTTTAAAACACAACTGAGCACGTTATACACGATATGTGTATCGTTGTCTTTTGTTTGGGGTGAACTAGTCAAGACCAATGACCCCTGTGAAGAAGAAGATATAAGATCCAATACAGACATCACACAGGTCGTGGCATCATTACTTAGCGAAAGAAGTGGGCAGTTTGTCTTAAAGGGGCTTGAAAATAAATTTACAATGTATATCTAGAGCCCATGACAAGCGCAACGAGGGCATTATTCACATTTAGCACTTTTTTGTTTTGTTTCATGTCCTCTCTTATGTCCAGAGTCTTGCATTTTGTAGCAGTATGAATTACAATATCACAAAAACAATTCACATAAATGTAAATAATTTAGAAGCTTGCCCAAGCTAAATTATAACCTGTGACTGTAGATCTATTGTAATAAATATGTACTGGCACTACTATATACTATAAACAATATAGTATATATTGTATTGTCTCTAGTTTAGACTAGATAAGAGCTCAGCCTGTTTCATACACTGTGAAGGGAATGTCTTTCTGTCATTATAGTCAGATTTATGTTATTTGTCCATAATGCACAGGTTCACCCCATGCGCAATAATATTTTATCACCCATTTACATTGCTTCTTTTTGACACAAAACAATGTACAAAACAATAATTCCAGATAAGCTTGTTTTATCAGCTGTAAATGAAAATGAATGATAAACAACAAAGCCCTACTTTGATATCCTGAGCTCCAAAATTGGCCTGGGCTGGGGCTTTTGTATCTTTGAGCCCTCCCCCACCCAGGACTTCCCTGCAAAAACACATAGTCAACTAATAATCTGTTTTTGCACAGGCGGAGCCCCGCTCTTTGTAGCACTAACATGCCCTGTGCTTACTGCGTGGTTTAGTTTGAGTCCATGTTGGGTTAATGATGGATAGGTAGATGTATCTACATGTAATGCCTTTCTTGTTTATTAACTGTGATAGTTACTACGTTGGGTTATTATTTGGTTGGTGGTTTCATCTTTATATCCCTCAAGTCATGTTAGACCTAATAATGATCGAATCTAATTGAATCTAATCTAACCTAATCTGTGTCTGTGTATTATGCACCCAAATGCTATCTTGCCCAAAATGGGACATGCTTAAGAAACTGCGTAATGTCGTAAGCAGAGGATGGTAAATCCATTCAGGAGCTGTTATGGGGCATTTCCTGCCATTGAAGAGGTTGTCATAACTCACCCCAGCCCTGGCGGAGCACAGGACATGATTTACACAGCTCATATTTATCTTTGTGTGTCAGATGTTAAACTACAATTTCCTCACAGCACGTTGCATACACGTGAGGGTAAATAAAAAGAAGGCACATTGCATTAACATTTACATTTACGGCATTTAGCAGACAATTTTATCCAAAGCGACTTACTCATTTGTCAGTAGCATATGTCATACCCCAGTTATTATGAGCAAACAACATTCTGTTATAATAAAATGTTGTAATAATGACAATTATACATTTTATGTATGTTGTAAAATTAACATATCATTCAATCCTAAAAATAATTGCAAACAGCCTAAATACCACTATATACATTATAATACTGTTTTCTATCTATATAAATATTTATAGATAGAAAATAGAGATGGGAAATAGAGATAACATTGGATACTAAATTCGGAATTCCAGCGAATGACTAGTATACTTCAGAAACAGTTCGGAAGAAGGCCTGAATGATATAATGATATAAATAAAACTGCCTTGCCTTAAACTGAATGGTGTATGTTTATTACCGTTTGGTTTTTAGTTTGTATATCTAATTCTCCCCCAACCTAAAAGTTATAATATATTATTTTGACGAATCTATTATTAATTTGCAGTTTTAGAACCATGCATTAAAGGTTTTTTTCACTTCATTTTGTTTTTCACATGGTTTGTAACAGTTACTACTATATCAGAAGACTATGTAACGGTATTCTTAAACAGCAAGGTTTAATGTGAAGAATGTACCTATCCGTTCTAGTGTAGCAGTAACATTATTTCAATATTTAATATCATTATTTCTATATTTTCTATACTGTAACATGTGGACAGTGTTTCATATCCCTGTTGATTATGTACTGGGGAACACTCAAAGAAGCTGACTTTTTCCACTATCTCACAGAAACCAACCGCTCCCTGTAGAAGGAGTTATGTAACAAAAGACAATCTGTGTGTGTGATTATATTCTTTCCAACTCTTTTGATGTGTGTGTGTGTGTGTCCCCATGTCCAAAGTGTGACACCCATAACATTGCAAGGGAATTAGTAACTTCCTTAAGGTGGTACTTCCACCTTAAAGGCAGGGTGCCTGATTCACTTCAGAAGCATTTTTGTTATATCTCTTGACATTTTCCCGATAGCAGTGAATAAATTAACAGTAATATGGTAATATGAAAAATAATCATTCATTTGTGGTAGTACTGTAAAAAGCGAGTTCAATCATTGCATTGTACTCGATTGCAATTATTGGCCTAACTGCCTGTCTACCTCTACCTACCTTCAGTAGGCCTACATACTTTCCCGCACTCTGCCCATGCCCTCATTGCGTGTGAGTGGACTCTTTTACAATGCTAGGCAGGCAGACATAGCTAAAGCTAGCGAGCCAGTCGCACAATGGCAGAGAAAGTGCAGCTTATGTCAACAATTTTACCAATTCTCGATTTTGGTGATGTCATCTACAGAACTGCCTCAAACTCTCTCCTGAATAAACTGGATGTTATCTACCATAGTGCCATACGTTTCGTGACTAGAGCCCCTCCCAACACCCACCACTGAAACCTCTATGCTTTAGTTGGCTGGCCCTCGTTACACTCTCGTCGCTTAACTCACTGGTACCAACTTATTTACAAATTCTTGCTAGGCAAAGCCCTGCTGTAATTACATTCGCTGGTCACCAAAGCTTCACCCACCCGCAACTTGCGTTCCAGCAGTTGCATCTCCTTGGTCACCCCAAAAGCCCACACCTCCTTTGGCCGCCACTACTTCCAGTTCTCAGCTGCAAATGATTGGAATGCACTGAAACTCAAAACCTTTATCTCACTAACTGCCTTCAAAGTACGTCTGTCTGAGCTCCTGTCCGATCACCGTACATGCCAACCGTTCTCCATCTTTCATGCTCTGCTCTTGCACCCCCCTATTGCATTACTGTAATCCATTATCTCAGTCATTTTATAGACTTAATGCATATTGTGTTATTTTTGATCTACATCACCACCTAGTCCACTATCTGTATATTGCACTAATTGTATATTGACATTCACTACATTCAACATCTACATAGACTGTCTATTCCGGTTAACTGTGCACTAACTGTATATCGACTCTTCCACATTTCAGCATTTACATAGATCTGCACTTTATGTAGCCTTTTGTATTTTGTATTATATTGTATTGTATTGAATGTGAAACTGTATGTTGTCCTGCATGCATACGCTTTTCTTGGCCAGGTCGCCGTTGCACATGAGAACCTGTTCTCAACAGCCTACCTGGTTAAATAAAGGTTAAATAAAATAAATGTCTACATCAGCTTGCATTCGCAAAAGAAAGACAGAATTAGAGAAAACTTTTTGGATAAAAAAAAGGTTGGATAATGCAAGAAGTCAAACCAGAGTGAACATCGGCGTGGCTTTCTACGATGGAGACAACTGAGGGAACTGAAGGGCCTGATAAGTGATTCCATTGTGGCTGTATTTCTCTTGGACAGGTAATTAATTATTTGTGTTTTTTTCCCGCCTTAAAACACTGTGTAAAATGGACAACGTTTACACGTAATGTTACCGTAATGTTATTTGGCTGGCCTGGACTACAATCGCCACATTCACAGACCAGCCAAGAGAAAAGATTCTGGCGCTCAAGTCACCAAAATCTTGTCTCACTGTGCACTATCCCGTCCCAATGACTAGGATTTGTGTTTCGCTGTTTGGTTCTAGGTTGTAATGACTTGTTTTGTGTTTTTCTGCAGCCAACGTGCTGACACAGCAGGTACACTGCAGACACCGTCGTAAGTGTTTTGACTCCAGTCTCCATGAAATCCCGGCTACCCTCAGGAGAACTCACAGCCCCATGTTGTTTGGATGTGACATGGAAGCACCTGACGGGACAAACAATACACACTATCCCTTGCTTCGTGTACGTGTGTGTGTGCGCATGCATTTTTATACTGTACGTGTGTGTGTGTGTGTGTGTGTGTGTGTCTGACAGAGAAATAGAGAGCATTTGAGTAGAGACATCTTAAACCATTGTTGATTTGGTTTGAAATGCCTCCCCTACACTTCAGTGCCGAGTGGCTTGCACTCCTCTCTACTCCTCCCTACCTATACACACATTACATGGACAGACATGTCATAATTCAAACTGTGAGCTGGTACGAAAATGTGGGGTTCTTTAAGAGATAGAACGTACAGTGTGTGTGTGTGTGGATGAATTAACCTTACCAGATCTCCCTTTCATCCTCATCCTCGACCTGGAAGCCCCTCCGTTTTCCTCTCCACAGAGGCCTTGCAGAGGGACCATGTGGACTTTGGCAGTACTGCCAGCACTGGCAACCGCAGTAAACCTGATAGAAAGGTGTAGGGTTAGCAAAACACTTTGAACGTCCCAGTTGAGGGGGGGTTTGGGGGGGGGGGGGTGTCAGAACAGATACTGTATGTGTATAAGTGATAAGTGAGATTGAGTGAGTCTGCCAGAGTGAATACCCTACAGGCCTAAACAACACCATATAGTTGACATGTTGTTGATGGCACTGCAATTGTGGTTCGATAAAATCAAATAGCCTACCTGCCAGTTGAGATTGGTATCGAATAACTAATATTTAACTGAAAAACTTGGCTTGCCTAGCCAAACTGACCTAACATAATTGGAGACAGCTTGTCGGTCAGTTGACATGCCTTAATCTGCGAGTCTGATGACATTCCAGTGACATTGTGAATCTTAAAAGTTAATCACTGACTAAAAACAGGACTGTTTATTTTGTTTTGAACGCATGAATAAACGTTTCCTTTCCCTGCATGTTATGTCGCATGACAACACCCCATAAGCCATGCCATATCCCGTTACGCCTCACCCCACCCATATACTGTAGGCTATTACAAAAAGGTGTTGCCACTGATGTCATCAGTAAAGGACATTTAGGGACAGTTCCCATGTCATAGGCTAATTTCCTTTATTTCATTAACTGACTCACTCTCCCTTTTCTTCGGGAGGGGAACTGCTGGACTAGGTTGCATCATTGGCTGAAGGCCACACATTGAAATGGAAAAGGCATAGAAGATAAATGTTTTACAGGCTAAAACATTGTGTTCTACGTTTTTATACTGCATTCTGTCGTGTTTTCTTTCTTCCTGTTTTAACACCGTGTTTTTCCCCTCTACTGTGGATGTTTCTCGCCTTCCCTTTCCTCCCCATCCCAGAGGAAGAAAAAGAAGAGACAATCAAACTAAATAGAATCCACTAGGGAAGGCTTTGTATGTGATAAATGATTTACATTTAGTCTAACTGAATCACTCAATAGTTGTTGTGGTAGGCTATTTGTGTTATTACGAGGAAGTCAGTTTCCTAGAGAAATCCCAAGTGTGTTCCCCTCCCAAAAAGGATGCCACCACGCCCTTTTCCACATCTAATATTATAATATTCTAATTAGGCTATATTGAATCGTATAAATAGCCTATATATTACCTGTTTCTCATATCCGTATAATTATTTATTCATAATGTGTATTGTAACACTTGAGCAATTTAGGCTACTGAATTTGTTCGTTAGTCTTTCTCTGAAAATGCTGACCGACTGAGTGTTTAACTGACACCTAAAATCAAACGTTGTATTGTGCTACTGTCGATATGACAAATACACTTTTAATCTTAATATCAAATGATAGCCTGTAGGCTAGTCATGTTTTTTTTTACTAAGACAGTTAAATTTTCTTAAATCACTGTCAAGAACTGTTCTATACGTTTTTTTAAAGGTGCTGGGTAGGCTATGCGTTGTTAAATATGGACAAAAATTGACATGTCATTTCCTGACCTTTATGGGCACATTTCTATTCCTCTTATAAGTGTACATAACTGTAAATAACTTTTTTTAACTAAAATTATAGCTATGCGATGTCCTCTTATAGTAACCTATATGATACTGTAATTTGACGTAGGCCTAATTATGTTTATTGGGAACCTTTTTACAAAATCTACCTATAATTATTCCAAAAATACTTTAGAAAAAAATAAAAGGAACATTTTAATCACAAAGGAATATATGATTCTCGCTAACGGTCAGTTTCATATCAAAAGAATGTGCGTGCAGCTTGCGTGCGTGTGTCTGTGTGTGTGTTTGAGTTTAGGGGGAAGACTGTGATAAGGGCTTTGGACTGCAGTGGTTGAGTAAACTTGGCATCGAAGCCTACTGGCCAGAAGGAAACTTCCTTCCTGGCGGCGTCTGGCCAAAACCACCGCTTTTATAAATGGAGACTAGGCTATGTCCTGTCCAGGACCGCAATATCCAAACTGGACCGTCGAATTGCACAACTTGACACAGGCCTGGCTTATCGGATGGTTTCCCTCAACGACGCAAAGATGATGGTGCAGACTACACGCGGGATTGTTCTTTGGTTGTTTTTCCTCTCCGGGCTGGACAGAGGGGTCTCCCAGAAAGGACAGTGCACCGACACAAAATGTTTTGCTGTTTTCCCGGAGGCGGTCGACTTCACCGGCGCGAAGAAACGGTGCGAAGAAAGAGGTGCACTGCTGATGACTGTGAAAACAAACGAGGCCCATGACATTGTTTTACGTTTACTCAACGGCTTAAGGGGAAAATACTGGATAGGCTTGCAGCTAACGGGTAAGCAGTGCCCAGACATGACGTCCCCGTTACGTGGTTACAAGTGGTCGACTGGGGAGACCGCATCCAGTTTCCACAAATGGAACGAGTTAAATAGCAACTGTTCCAAGTGCGTGTCCGTGTCTGCAGAGAAGTCTAACTGGTTGCAAGAGCCCTGCGCTAACACACTGCAGGGCTTTCTGTGTGAATCGTATGACAATCCGTGCAGCAGTTTGCCGAACAGGAATGTGAAATATTCAGGACCCATGTACTTTCAGGGAAACGTCTTCCCCACGTGGAGCAAAGCGCGAGTCCAAAGGCTGGACTCCGATTATGTTGAGGCAGAGTATATCTGCTTTAGCGGGGAATGGTTGCAAGCCCCCTGGAGTTGCGAGGTACAAAAAGGCGGCTGTGAGTACACGTGCGAGAATCACGTTTTGGAGTCTCAAGAAAAGCGCTTCTCCTGTGCGTGTCCGACAGGGCAAACTCTCCACGGCAATAACATCACCTGCTCTGCGGATCCGTGCACAGAATGCACACATACCTGCAAAAGGGAGGGCAATAGTTACGCATGCACCTGCCCAACAGGTTTCGCGCTCGCGGAGGACAGAAAGGGGTGTGTGGACATTGACGAGTGTCTAGACGTAAAAAGTTGCGCACAAGACAACTGGAATTGCGTGAACACGGCGGGGAGCTTTCGGTGCCACTGCCGCGATGGCTTCGATGTGGAAAATGGAGAGTGCGTTGACCTTAGAATATGTGAAAAATGTGAACACAAGTGCGATAAATCTGAAGGCGAGTATAAGTGCACCTGTCTCCATGGGTTCATAGTGTCACCAGACGATGCCACTAAGTGTATAATGCACTGTACCCAAAAGGAGTGCCGGGCAGAATGTATCGGAAACAGCCGCAGTTCAGAACCACAGTGTTACTGTCCCAACGGCTACATACAGGACATTAAAGACGACAAGATATTGTGCGCGGACATTGATGAGTGTGACAACGAAAACCAGTGCGACCACACGTGCGATAACACATACGGTAGTTACCGGTGTTCGTGCAAATACGGCTTTAAGTTGGTTGACGACCACCAGTGTGTGCCCCTTATCGGTGCATCAGTGTCAACGCCGATTTTGGTGGCCAGTAGTCCTACGCCAAAATACAAAGTTTTACAACCCACTGCGATTCCCACATACGTCAAGGCCGGCAGTGTTCTAGGAATTGCCGCGTTTGTCGTCTTCTCAATCCTGCTGCTTTTTCTTCTGGCACGCCAGGCGCACAAACGTTGCCGGACGCTTACCCTTCCAAGGGACGTGGACATATTCTATTTGCATCAGGTGACAACAGAAAAATATAAGAAATTCTCAATCGACAAACAATGGAGAAACGACGCTTAAAGACAATGAACCTTATAATTCTTTTCCCCAACACATTTCCAACGTTTACGCACATTCCGCCATTGGCTTTGTCAAAGTCGAATGTTAAATTAATGGAAAGGAATAGAATAAAACTAATTTAAATCCACATGGATTCCTTTTTCACGTTCATTCTAAATGGGCATACAATACCCACATAGACTTCAAATCGATTATTGGACAAGAGGACAAATATGTAGCTTTGCTTTCCTAACGTTTCAACTAAACTACTTGACAAATATGTAAGGCATATGTTTCTGTGTATTCCGACAGTGCGAATGACTTAAGTAAAAACGTTTGTTTTAATTGTTGTGTTTTAGCCTTATTTGGTTTGTAGGCTAATGTCCTTCCTTTTTAAAAAATGCAACAGTTTGGTATAAGCCTTTAATGATAAACTCCATGGATTTGTGCAGGAGTCTGTGTGGCTTTATTGACATAATTGCTTTTGTACTGGTTTGGAGAATAGGCTATAAATTACATCCGAATATTCATCCAAAACACCCACACGCATAAAAAGGAATAAAAGCTTTGTCAATAAATTACACAATTATCAGACTTGCGTACAGTATTTGTGAATGTCCTAGATGTAGTTGCAACATATGATATTTGTAATAGTTGTAAGGCTATAAATAAATCAAAACCTTTTTTATAAACGAAAAATATTTATGGAAGACATAACATGAACATCAGTGTAGTCATATTCACTGTTGAATATGTCATAATTCAAGTTGTACCGATAATGGCAATACTTGAGTTTTTACTGCTACTGAGTGCTATACTATAATGAATGTAGACTAATATAAAACACATTTTCACTTTATTTACTGTACACATGATTCTGTAGGCCTAGTGGTCACCTTACACTTTCTAGAACATGTATGCGAATGTGATGTATATAATGTAAATGTTAATTTGCCATATGTAATGTAAATAAAACAATACATTGAAAATTAGGAACTTTTCTGTTATGTCTATCTAAAATAGACCCTATTTATATATATCTAAAATAGGACCCACTCCCCCTACAGCACCCATTGGGGCTAGAGACTGCTACATAGTATTCGAGAAGGGGCTGGGGCGAATTGAGGAGTAGGGTAGACGAGCCTGTGCGTACGTGCAATGTGCGTAAAGGGCGTGCGTAATTGGTGATCGGGCAGTCTTCGCAGTGCGCCGTCGCGGTGGAAAGTTTTTTAAAGGCAAGCCCAGCAGTGCGATAAAAACCAACTTCCTTCCTCGGCCACAGCAATAACATGGAGTTGTGGAGTTATAAAGCCGAGCTATGCGCCGGGTAAACACTTCCACAAACACGTCCACGGGCTACTTATTGGCACAACACGTTAGCGGACACGTTATTCAACATTTTAAAATGAGGGATATTATAGCAATATTTCCCATTGCGGTAACTTTTCTGTTAGCGAGAGCCGACGGAGTTGCTTTAAATAATAACGGATACTGCATCGGGAATGAGTGTTTTATGGTGTTCATATATCCCACCGATTTCTTCGCGGCCCAGAATGAATGTAAAGAAAAGGAAGGACACTTAATGACGGTTCGGTCGTCGGTGTCTCACGACACTCTTTCGCTTCTGTTAGGGAGTCTTTTGGGCCAGTACTGGATCGGTTTGCATTTACCGAGTGGCTGTCCCGACGCTGCGACGCAACTGCGAGGGTTTCAATGGGTGACAAACGACAGAGAATCTGACTTCTACAATTGGGCTACGTTTGACAACCGCGGTTCTCACCAGTGCGTCTCGGTATCAAAAGACGACGGCTTCAAATGGACGCAGGAAACATGCAGCAAACAGGCAGCTGGTTTTCTATGCGAGTATAGTTTCCAAAGCCCGTGTAAAGCTATAACCGTGGCAGGGGGCGAGATTGTCATCTACAGCACCCCTTATGGATTCGAAAGTGAGGATGCGTTATCGCTGCCCCAAGGAACAACCGCTATCTATAAGTCTACTGGGGAGAAACGCCTTTGTACCTCTGACGGGTGGATAAAGGAGTGTAACCGCGGATTTCAATTGGCTAGGGACGGCAAGATTTGCGAGGACATCGACGACTGCGCGGACCCCAGAAAGTGTCCCGGGAACAACCGCCGGTGCGTGAACACGCCGGGCGGGTTCAAATGCGAGTGCGAGACTGGATACCAATTGACAGAGCGTGGGGATTGCTCCGTAATGATAGACGCGTGCGAGTCTGGCCCCTGTGAGCAGGAGTGTGACAGCGTGCCCGGTGGTGTTTACAAGTGTTCATGTTTTGATGGATTTAGAGTAAATCCAAAAGATCCGAAAACGTGTGAGCTCTACTGTGATCACAAGGAATGTTCCGCCATATGCGACCCTAATGATGATAACCAATGTGAGTGTCCCGAAGGTTACATTAAGGACGAGAAAGAAATCAGATCTATATGCATAGATATAAACGAGTGCGACATGAATTCATGTGAGCATGGCTGCAAGAACACATACGGTAGTTTTACCTGTTATTGCCATACAGGCTTTGCATTGGGAGTTGACGGTTTTGAGTGCGTTAAAGACGACAGCAATAGGCCTACAGATTCAGAGATAGGGGAGGGCTCCCCAACTCCCGTTCCAACGAAGAGTCCATCGTCAACAGTTACACCCGGGGGACTCCTGGGGATAATACTCTGTATCGTTGTTGTTGTGTTATTAACAGTTTTTCTGGTTTACCATATACTCAAACGACGCTCTAAGTCACAGGCTGTGGTCAACGAAGAAGAGGCTGTGGGTTTACAGCAAGTCACAGACGAGCAAGCAAGAAATTTTGACACTTAGTGTCTTTTATTTAATGTGATCTGAATAGCAGATAAACTCAAAGCTAGATAAACTGCTGCAGGCCTACACAATGCTTTGTTAACACGTTAAGGGTAAATGCCATTAAATTATGAAAGTGATATTTTGTAATGTGCTTTTGTTGTCACGCTCTTCCCCTCATTCAGACCTGAGGATTACGCTACCACGTGGAATAAACCTGCCAGTGTAACACTGTATCAGAACTGTAGGCCAACCAACACAAAATTGTTTGTTACAGTGCTGATAAATTAACATTTTGGTTAGAAAACTATAACTGTACAATTTATATTATGGATGCAAATGTTCAAGTCCGCGAACAAATTCATAGGCTTATATCATTTACAAAAGGTTATTTTGTCTGGGTGTTTTTACTAGGCCCGTAAACAACCCCCCCTGCTGGTACAATTTTGAAAACGCACAGCTCATATCAATTAGTCTTTATGAAAGCGCCAATAATTTAATTTTAGTAATCCCAAATGTAGGTTACAAGTCTCTTAGCAGACGCTTTTATCCAAAGTGACTTACAATTACATGGTGATATTACATGGAGCAGATAGGGGTTAGGCGTCTTGCTCAAGGATGCTTACAGGTAGGCCACCTCTGGGTATCGAACAACCTATACAACCTTCTGGCTGGGAGTCCAATGCCTAGACCACTAGAAGACAATAGGCCAACCGGAATAAGTCCAAGGACTGCGCGTTGCATTCTGAAAGCGAGCAGGACCTTTTTCCAGCCTTGGCGTTGTTGTAACAATATTTTCTTTACACTAGATGGCGCGTTTTAGCTTTTATTTTCTGGTAGTCGTCTACTTTTAAATCAAGATAGTTACGTGGTTCTTACATTTGGAAGAATTGTATCAAGCTATCTTTATCTTTGTAGCTATGTAGGCCTACAGTAGCCTATGTGTAGCCTATAGGTCTACTCTATGTTCAAGGCACAATCAAGTGTCAGCTATTCCTACATAGGCTACGTAGCCTGATATGTTCAGATCGTGACTGAATTTAACTTCTCCACGCCTCTGAACATGACCTGCATTGTATGTTTGAAAACAGGAAGCTGGGCAGAAGAAAACTTCCTTCCGTTGAGCCTGGCCGTAGCCTAAAAACCTCTCTGGGGAGCTGTGGGGACCAACAGATGTGGTGCCATAATATGCATCCCAGCCGTGAAATGCAGACCCCTCGCCCATATGTCAGTCGGTTGAAAAAGTGAAGAAATTCACTTCATCGTAACCAAACGAAGGGTGGGGGAGGACTATTTCACATTTTAATTCCTATGAATGGAAAATAAGAAAAGAACATCGGTTATCTGCATTCTTTAGAAGAGTGTAAATAACCGAGGTTCTTCTCAACACAAAATCCTTAAAACATGTAGTAATTCATAGCCGATAATAATTACGGCACAACACCGGGAAGGAGCACTCCCAGGCTTTATGAGCCAGTTATTCAAACTAAATCAGATAAATTATAGGCTACGTATTTAGTCTAAATTAACATTACATTATCATTAAGTGTATATTAACTTGATTGTCATTCGTTTCCATACGAGTTGTGCAATATAAAAGGTGACCTGTGATGGTGATGAGAATTCGTATATTAAGGTATTAACGCTGGCGGTCAGATCATGTCACTATTTTGCCTAAGAAAATAGTAAATAACAGCCAAGCTATTATCATGTATGATTAAAATGTAGCAGTTACCTGACACCAGTGTGCCTACGCACTACATAGGCCTACATCTGCTAATACTCTGTTTGTTGTGTGTGCAGTGCAGGTAAATAAATACGTAGGCTACAGTCTTCTTTTAGATACAGGGAGTTTTCCACATACACAGTAGGCCTTTCTGTGTCTGCCTGAAGTTTTGTGCAGATAAACATGAAATAGGAATTGGTCCATGCCTGGCCTGAATGGGAAGGATGTGCAGGTTTTTTGTGTATCTCAGTTTCGGTTCAGTTCATTTTTATCATGCTGTACATTATAGAGATTGACATATTGTAGGGCCAAATCATGAGTTTATGTAGTCTAAAAAACCCTATTTGTACTTCATTCATTCACGTCTTTGTTCTGACATTAATTATCTGGCGTTACTTGTATGCAGTGGGAATTACATACTGGGTCAACAGTTACATAATTCTACTTAACATTTTAAATGATTATGTAAGATAAGGATAATGTTATGGAAAATACATTTCCCCAACCCGCCCTCCAAACAAAAGGCTATGAACCCTGTTCCACTCCCACAATCCCCATCCCATCCTGTCATGTCCAATATCTACAGAAAATATCATTCGAAAAGTGGAGACAAACATTTACCTACTGTTATTTCAGGCCCGGGGTACAGTATAGTCTTGGAACAGATTTTCCCAATGAACCCTGCCCTGGGGCCTTTGCTAACACTTGACCTCTGTGTAAGCAAATACAATTACAGGAGGCGGAGAGGTCCTGTTGGGGGCAAAGTGGGAACATCCTCCTATCATTGATTTAGTGGAAGAGGAAAGCGTGCGTGTGTGTGGGGGGGACACAGATTTTTTTTTAACAGAATTTCGATATCGAGAGACCTCATAAACAATCGCCATAATAGGTTCTAGAGAGAAAACACTTCAATAAGAAGAATTCAGAAGAATTTCATAATAATCAAAAGTGTGTCATTTATTATTACTGTAAATTTTGCCTTACTCCTTGCAAATTTTACAACTTTCCCTACCATAAACTCTACAGTAAACACAAGGCATGACGGCTGTAGAGGTGCCAAGGATTTCAAAAAACAAAACTTTAGCTCACAGAACCCTTGTGTCCCCAGGATGGGATGTCATTGGAAGTCAGAATAGCTTGGCCTTCACATTCCACATGTGTACTTTGGGATGGATTGAGTGGCCTTGTATCCAGAGAGAGGGAAGTACAGGCTTATAACAAAGGCAGAAAGACAAGGGGAGCACAGAGGATTTGTGTGTGTTTTGTCTAACCCCATCACCCGTTTGTTAAACGCTAAAAATCTCCATTTTGAACACTATAACAAGCACCGTTGCAATGAAAATACATGAGGAAACTGACGATAGTTTGTTAACGACGTTAAAATGCATTGTCGGCACAGCTTCATACGTGGGAGCTTAATGCATGTAGAAGACAAGACATTAGCAAAGCTCATTCATAATACCACAAATGTAATTTTTATGGATTTAATGGGGGTCTTTGGGAAACAAAACAAATAACCGGTAAGTGGGAAACCAAGTCAATCAAAACGTTTTTCTTCAAGAAAAAGTATTAGTGTCATCCTTTTAGACCGGGAGGGCATTGAGTGTGGAAAAGCAATGTTTACAATGCACATTGTTCATAGCTAGAAACTTTGTTCTACTACTCGACTGACTTGATAATACTGGATAATGTCAATAAGTCAGCTTTGAATTATAACAGCTAGTTATGTCCTTGAAACTACCTTTCCAAACCTTAATAGCATATTAACATTCTGGCTGAACAATGTGTTTTAATACGGTGTGCAACATTCTGTAAAGATGAATGTGTAAAGGTCTGACTCATTATTGTTCTAGCATTTAGAAAATATCAAAGAACTTAAAGTCTGGAAAGACAATAATAGTCTGGAAATACAATAATAAGCAACCAGACTTCCCAGGTCTGTGTCACAGAAAGGAATACAAATCAGATCATTCTGCCTTAAATGGAGCCTATATGGAACGAGTCTAGTGAAAGCGGTGTAGATGTAGCTGAGCCGCGCCATAAGTTATGAGACAATGAAACAGGTGTACATTTTGTTATAGCTAAGCTGTGCCCTCCTGAGACAGAGAGGCTCTTTTAATATTATTATGGTGTGGGTGAAAGAAAAGTCAGTATGTTTTTATGATAAAAACAGCCAGGCAACAGTGCTTGAGAAGACATTTTAATACTTTAATACATAATCTCTCATACAGGAATCTGGCAATGTGGAACAAAAAAGCAAGCTGCAAAACTTGAAAAAAAATAAAATAAGACAAACCATCAGCGAACACATATCAGCTTTTCAAACACTTAAAAAAATAAAAAATGATCGTTATGGACCATATCTGACACAATATATTAGGTATCACACATGTCACATTATACATATGGCACAATTTAACACTAATGCCAACTGTTGCCATATGAGTAGGCTACATTTAGCAACAAAACAAAAACAAATTCGGTCTGTGTCTTTGAGAATAAAGACAGTTTCAGGGGTAATGCTTTAGCCCTGCACGCCAGACTAACCCAACAGCTGATACCAGTTTGAGACAAACCTGGTATCACTCTTCATTACAATGATCCCAGAGGCTGCCTCCCAGCTTTACACTATTATTAGAGATTCAAACCAATCAATTAAGTATTTAAACCAATTAATATGTACTACTTACATTAAGTACATTCATTCACTTGCAGAGGTTTTCTTACTTTAATTATATTTAGTGACCTTTTGCCATTATATATGTGCCTTTTTAGTAAGGATAATTTGTAAACAACTCTTTTTAGAAAAGGTGCTAAAGCTGTAATGACACCACTAACATAGTAGTTTACAGTGAGAATTTGCGTACCTAACATATTTTTTTAATCTTGTCTAATTCCTAACGAGGCCTGGCATGTCTCACTTTTCGAACATCTGAGTGCATAATCTGGCTTGCATGGCCGCCAATGTTTTGCTCAACCAGAGCTTTTTTTTATAGCAGAGCAATGGAGAGAGGATTTGGAACCTTGGCAAAACACACACACACACACACACGAAACACAATTAGTGCGTCTGTTATGTTCCATGAAACTGAGTCAAGTTGGTCAATACGTGTTTCCCCAAACACGGCTTGATTGCACATGGGTGTTGTCTGTGTGTGTGTGTGTGTGTGTGTGTGTGTGTGTGTGTGTGTGTGTGTGTGTGTGTGTGTGTGTGTGTGTGTGTGTTCTTTTTAAGTCAACATAAACTCTCAGGTGAGTGCTTGCCGTCGATTGTGAGGGGAGGCACACTGGCAGCAGTTTTTGGCACGTTCAACACAGAGGAATTGCACTTTACTTTTAATGTCCTGTTAAAACAGTTCACTTTCTTTGGAGAGGCAGAGGGCGCCCTCTCCCTTTCTGAGGTCTGCTCGGATTCACGGACAGTTTCCTCCCGCGTGACGGCAGTGCTTTGGAGCCCCTCGTGACCGCCGGGGAGTTTACAATGAGCACCCGTTTGCGCGGTTGTCTCCGCGGCGACGGCAGGCGCGCGACACAGCTCTGTCTCTTTTGTCCTCTGCCTCTCTTGCCTCTCTTGCCTCTCGTGCCGGCGTGCGTCCGAGGAGGCTACAGTGCAGCCTGGGCAGGGGGAGGTGCCCCGAGTCTGAGGGGGTGCCTGGGCTCCGATGTTCATATTTGGGCTAAGAGCGAGTTTTGTGGCCTTCGCTCCAGACAGAAGGGTCTCCTCTTCCTCAATGGATTCGGAAGCTGTGAGGGGGCCCGGATCCTGGCCGGCGGGTTTCTGTTCCCTGGGTGAGCCCTCCTGGGGGCTCGCAGCGTGGACACTGCAGCTCCTCCGGTGGCAGCTAGGGGCAGGGCCTTGCCGGGGATGTGCCCCTCTCACCGGGGAGCAGCGGTGGAAGTGGGCGGGGGGGCAGTGGACGTAGTGCAGAAGGCACTCCGTGTTCCTGTCTAGGCTTGCGGGGGATGGCTCTGCGCTGGGCTGGCTTCCTGAGAGGGGATATACGCGAGGGTTTGAGGGGCAGGGCGGGGCTTCCTGGTGCAGGTGGGCGCAGGGGTAGGGGGCCCAGGGCTGGGGCAGATGGGGGGAAAGGGCATCTCCACATGTGCAGCCGGTTCTCTGGGAGTACGGGCCCCTCGCCGGCGTGTTAAATGCGGCCCCACTATCAGAGCCCGCCCTCCCAGCGTCATGTGCATACCGGCTGGTGTTCTGGAGAGGGGGGGCTCCGTTATAATGCTGTGTGCACGTCTCTTGCTCCTCTGGGGGCTTCTCCTCACCCCCTGGACTGGAGGCCAGGGGCTCCAACTCGTGGTGCTCCACGTCCCCTCCACTGCCGTCCAGCTGGTACTTGCCCAGGCCAGAGCTCTTCCCCTGGGCCGAGGGGCTGCTGGCCGCGCCCTTGGAGAAGGCCTGGCACCAGGCGGGCAGCGGTAGGGGTATTTGGCCGCAGGTGCCCTGGGGCCCCAGGCAGCGGCACATGCACTGGAAGAAGAAGGTGGCGAAGGCCCAGCTGACGCACATGATGAGCATCATGAAGGTGCCCAGCTGGGTGTACGCCAGGACGGTCGACGGCATCATCATCGCCCCGGCGACGAACGTGGTCAGTGCCGCCATGGCGATGGCGGAGCCCATACGGCTGAGCGAGAAGACCACTTTGCCCTCGCGGTCGGGCTCCGGCGCCATGCGGTACGCCACACCGTAGTGCACGGCGAAGTCCACAGAGAGCCCCACGGCCACGGAGATGGTGACCGACTCCAGGACGTTGAGCTCCCAGCCCAGGAGCACCAGGGAGCCCACGGTGACGAAGATGGTGCCGGCGATGGACAGGATGGCGTACAGGCTGATGATGACGTTCCAGGTGGTCAGCAGCATGACGGCGAAGGCCAGGGCCACGGACAGCGCCATGGCGACCAGCGTGCCGTCCGATAGGCTGTCCTGGAGGTCGAAGAACTCCAGGTTGCTGACGAACCAGCCGTGGCTGAGGCCTGCCGGGGCGTGGAGCAGCTCCTCGCCGATCCAGGCGTCCACCTGAAGGAGGCACAATAGTTTAAGAGCACCTTCACGCAGTCTTTCTAACAGCAGTGCCTTTTCAAGGGAAATCATGGTGAATGGAGATGAAACAAACATTCTGCTCGGGAAAAACATGAAGAGCAGGAGGTTTTAAATTAACACAACAATAACACACTGTAGCACATCGTATAGATTCTGTCAGCGCCACCAGAAAAAAAAGAGAGGAACATTACACAACACAAGCCAGGACGATTTTTGGTCTCAATTGCATACGACGGGCAGAAAAAAAAACGCTTCTTGCTAAATTCCCCAAAATTCTCTACTGCTGATTCAAGTGTCAATCAAGCCTACCTCGCGGTAGAACTGGTACATCTTCTCGTAGGCCAGCGTGAAGAGGTAGGTGCTCTGGAACTCCAAGACGATGGCCCTAATGGTGTCGTTGATGTCGAAGCGAGGCCCGGGGGTCTTGCTGTCCAGGTGGTAGATGGTGCTCCGGTCCAGCTCCATGATGGCTCTCTTAATGCACAGCTCAAACACCTCCTGTTTGTAGGGGAAGGTGGACTGGCTGCAGCAAGGGTAGACCGAGGCCTCTTCACAGTCCTGGTTTTCCATCCACTATTAAGAGACATAATGATGTTTGGAGGATGACCCGAATTTATAAAAGGCTATTAAGAGTTGAAGTGGACCACTACATGTTAATTTTATTTTGAAGTAAAAATTCTAGATACGCTACTGTGAGTGTGAGAAGCGGTAATGTGTCCAGACAGGCAAAAAAGGATATGTGTGATGGTTTATTATCATGTTTCATCTTGTTCTTTTGCTAAAACGTTCAACGCTTCTGTGTCACGTTATTAAAGCTTCCGCTACAAACTCGTAGGTGATCACAAACCTTGTTATAAAGTTCTGGTATAGCCGTGTCTGAAATGTAGTGTCGGGACACGGAGGGTAGGACATAAAGTGATACATACAACTCCATAAGCCGACGAAAGCCTACGTTCTCCACCACCCAAATTGTTTGGTCATCCAAAGAGATAAATTTAATTATTTTCTGTTATTTTTCTTGCCTAATCGCTGTCTCAACTAAATTTCTCTCGTCTGTTCAAGGCACCCGCCAGTGAAAGCTGCGTCGGTGCTTTCTTTGTCTAAGTAAGCTGCACTTTGCAGGTAGCTAATGGGCTGCTTGCAGCTTTCCAATTTAAAGAATTTCCACACGGCTAACATCTCGATAGTTTGTAGTTTGAAGCTATGCTACTCAGGCCTAACTGTAGCGTGTGACGGAACGTTACAATCTTACAGAAATTGAACAGGATCTTTATTGGGCCATAGTTGCTGATCCCGATCAGTTATGAAAATGCCTTGATCGTTTCCGATCCCGATGTTTGATATCGGATTGGGACATCCCTAATATGAATACCAACCTGCTTGAAAGTCTCGATGAAACAGCTGGTGAAGTCTTGCTCCTCTGACTGGAACACAAAGCTCTGGTTTCTGAGCTTCTGGCAGAAGTTGAGAATCCACAGCTGAGAGGCTGGGCTGGCAATGTTGAAGCTGCTGTCCAGCATCAGCTTGCCCTTGTTCTTAGGGTTCAGGGGGTCCCCGTTATCCAAGGGCGTCACCCCCCAGATGATGGTGATGGGCATGTGGTGGTCCTCGCCATTTTGGACCCTCTCAAACATGAAGAGCTTCTTGTACTCCGCGTCGTAGCGCTCAAAGGGGTGCGAGGAGCGGAAAACCTGGAACTCGGCAAGCTCCAGCGAGGGCAGCTTCATCTTGGGGTTGATGCACACCACGTAGGCCCCGCCCACCGTGATGGCCAGGAACCAGAAGAGCCAGAGGTAGCGCAGCTTGATGACGATGCAGGGCAGCACCTTCTCGAAGAAGATCCTGGAGGCCTCGGACATGGCGAACAGGCACCTGCTGGCCTTCTGGCAGAGGCGGGCCCAGAAGCTCAGGGTGCAGACGCCGCCCGGCTGGTGGGGAGGCTTGGCGCAGGGGAACGCGCTGGGCAGGTAGCGCTCGTGGAGCACGACCACGGCGGGAAGCCAGGTGACCATCAGGAAGTAGTTCACCAAGATGGCGGTGCCGGCGTAGACGCCGAAGCACCGTATGGCGGTGATGTTGCTGACGTAGTTGGCGTAGAAGGCGGCGGCCGTGGTGAAGCTGGTCACAAACATGGAGAGGGCGGCGTGCTGCAGCGTGACGCACACCGTCTCCGCCAGCTCGGCGTGCGGCCGGTCGAACTTGGTGTGGTTCCAGACGTCGCAGAGCACGAAGGCGTCGTCGGCGCCGATGCCCACCAGGATGATGAGGGCCGTCAGGTTCATGAAGGGGAAGAACTCAAAGTTGAACACCATACGGTACAGGAAGTAGGAGACGATGAGCGAGCTGAGGATGGCGATGATGGTCATCAGCGTGATGAAGATGGAGCGCGTGTACACGCACATCACCACCAGCACGATCACTATGGCGATGGCCGGGTACACCGTGTCTGTGAGCAGGTAATCCTGGAACAGGTTGTGCTTGATGCCAAACTCGATGCCTGTAACCGCGGTGACACCGTCCGACGCGTTCCATGTCTCGAAGTTGTCCAGGTAGATGCCCATCATGGTCTTGCCCTTCTCCGTGGGCGAGAAGAGCATGCTGTGCTTGAGCGGGGGCGGCGGGTACTCGGGGCTCCTGGGGCCGAGGAAGTCCTTGTCCACCAGGAAGTGCAGGATCTGGTAGACGGCGTTGTACTTGGTGCACTTCCTGGGCACGTTGGCGCACTTCAGCTGGTCCTTGCGGCGCGTGGACGCGTCCCAGCAGTCGGGCGCCAGCGTGCCGTTGTGGTAGTACTTGGCGCAGGAGCGCAGCACTTTGAGGGTGTGCGACACGTCGCGCTCCGTGATCTTCTGGCAGGACGACCGGTTGGCGAGCACGGCGATGTAGTTGCCCAGCGTCCAGCTGGGGCAGCAGGACGCCACGTTGGTGCGCTGGCACAGGCTCCAGTACTGGGGGTGGGAGCGCACCTGAGGGTGGCGGAGGGAAAGGAGAGATAGATAGAAAGAATAGAAAGGAAAACAGTTTAGAAAAGGAAATAAAGAGTGGGTGAGAGAGGGAGAGCAAAAGTTGGTTAATAAACAGACACACACCCGATAAAGGCTCAATACATGACATGCTATACCGGTTGATAGGTGATTGATAGATTAGAAGAAAAAGACAACAGGGAAAGACGGATAATAATAATGGATAATGTTTCTACCCACCAAAAACACAAACAGAAACACAAAACAGAGAGAAAAGTGACAATGGAAAGCAAATGGAAAGCAAATGGAAAGCAAATGTATAAATATATGTGTGGAAATATGGATAAACCATTTATGCACCCAAATTTAATATTCAAACAATGACAGCCAAATGTTACCTTGTGGTGCCAGACAATGAGACCGTTAAAGCAATTTATCCAGTCTGCTATTAAAAAGCACTTGTTAGCCAGTTACTGTATAATCCTACAATGGAAGTCATTGTACAAGTTCCTCATAGGGCTGGCTCAGTGGCGCCGCAATAGTAGCAATGGTGTGGTAAAAACTCCAACCCAAACTGTGTAATTCCCCAATTTAAAACGTGGTACGTACATCCAGGTTCATGACTTGGCTACAACCGTACACAATGAAAACGGTAGAAGAAGAGTGTGAAATGGCTAGCGTACCCTGGTGTTGTCATGATTACACATTGACTTGATGGCCTGTAAGTTCCAGAGATTCTTCCCCTCTGCGGAGGAGAACACCAGGCGGGAGTACCTGTCACCTTTAGACAAAACAACACAGTAGTATCAGTAGGTCACACAGTGAAGGTCACCGTCCCGTCATTTACAGTCCTGTCTATTCGGTTCTTTTCAATTTAGAAATATACAATGAAAATGTATAAGGTAAGGTTAAAATAAGAAAGCGTCTTGGCGTGGCATAACGTAACAGTTATAATGATGTTGTAGTGGAAATTTCTGTAATAAAGGCTGTAATAAAGGCTCGAACAACAGGCTCGAACAACAGGCTCGAACAACAGGCTCGAACAACAGGCTGTCTTGCAACGCTTTTAATCAACGCGTTGCAAGACGGGCACAGCAGTCAGAAGCAAAAGTTTCTGATCAGATGCGCAACAGGGTTTTAAAGATAGACTCCGGAGGGGAGGGTTCTCTTCTTCTCAGCCTGGTTTAGGCCGTCTTATGTCCCTCAAGGTGGTTGGTAAAGGTTAGTTATACATTGTATACATTGTAACTCTCCAGAATGGTCCCAGAAAGCACATCAAGTAAACAACAGAAACCCACTCATCCTATACAAAGTGCCTTCTATGTACGTCTGTGCAATAGCTATCTCAAACAGGCGGTCCTACGCACGGAAAGTCTGACCTTGCCTGTACTTTTCCAGGCTCCCGCTATTTTTAACAGGTTAAAGTAATATGAAGCACACCATTTATATTTGTGATGCCATGTAACACATATCATAGTTAAAACATTTACAATAGGTACATCTTGTATATTGGTGATTTCCACCACATACAGTACAGGCCAAACTTTTGAATGTTAGAACTTTTAGGTACTTACAGAACTGTTACGGCTGTTAGCTCATTTAAAAACTTCTAACAATTTTGGTCTTTTACCTGGGACATCGCAGAAGAAACTGTCCTTGCTGAAGTCCCACTCTGCTTGGCGCTTGTCCCTGTCGAAGTGGTCCTCAGTCCGCCTGTCCTCCTGGTGGCTGGGGACAGCAGAGACATCACATGACAAATCTCCCACAACAGGTATACACAGGTGGGAGACCCCATTGAGGTTTAAGGAAACACAAAGGGTGCACAAAACTCACACAATGAGAATATGTAAGAACGGCTTTGCAAAACATTTTACAAAATTATCTCCTTACAGATTAGTGTAAAATATAAAAATAGAAATTAAAAAATGGTCTATATATTAGCCTTTAAACAGGAGACTGTTACGAAATGACTATCGGCACACAAAAACCCTTGTGCTGCTAATACAAAAGCAAGACTGTTCTCTTCTGTCCACGAAATGTGTGTAAATGTACAGTTAGTATATGTATGTATGTGTTTGTGCCTGCATTCTCCTGACCTGAATGCGTTGTAATCTCCATAATGCCTGTATGCTAGTGTGGGAGTGTGCGTTTCTTTGCGAGAACCATGGCCCAACCAGGGCTTCTGTGTAGCGCTTATTGTTTATGAGCGTTTGCGTGCATGAATGCAGATGTGATTCTGTTTCTGTGTGTGTGTGTGTTTTAGGGGCCACATCCTCTCTTAGAGACAGGAAGACTAGAAGTGTAATCAGGTGCCTTGTCAGGGGGGGTTGACAGACAGGCAGGTCTAGGCAGCCAGGCTTGCTGACAGGCGGGGCTGGCTGTCCGCCTGAGGCATCTCTTACACGTGACACTAGTAAGCACACAATTCCACCTGTAGAGTGACGGGCAGACAGAGAGACCTGAAGACAGGCAGCACCATATATATATGAATATATGAGAGAGAGAGAGAGAGAGAGAGAGAGAGAGTCGACAGACAGGTAAACCAATAACAAATGACCAGATGTTTCAAGGCACAGGTGACAGCAGATGACCTAGAAATGGAGGGATACATGTCCTCATTTCCCCACTCATCCTCCAAGAAGGAGGCAGAAAGAATTCTGAGACTCAGCAGTGTCCTACTCTACCCTCATAACCCCCTGCCCCCCCCCCCCGTTTATCAATGCTCAACTGGAATGGCTTCAGGAAGCTGCTAAATTAACCCTAAGTCCCAAAAATCTACGAATGTAAAGTAAGAATTTAAAGAGAGAGGCTAAGAATTTTAAGTGGCCAGAACTGCCTTCGTTGTTTGAATATTTCAGTTACCGTTAATTGTGAAATAAAACACTGTCCAATTTGAGTGTGCATTTCTTCTTATCTTTTATAGCATTTTATATTATAGGATAATGCAATTCACACACAAAACACACAAAATGCTTTTCCAAGAACTACGAACAACGTGTCACAGGTCTGTGCGTTTGAAGAGCCCCTGGTTTGGCTACCTTTTGGCCTGCTCGTCAGCATATTTGAAGGGGTAGTTGGCCAGTGTGGCTTTGTAGCCTGTGTTCTTCACCATGTTGTTCCAGGTGACCAGGCGCTGACCTATGGCTGTCCCCCGAGGCTCAAAACCCTGGGAGGGGGGGGGGGGGGGTGGGGTAAAAAAAATAAAAAATTTAAAATAAAT
>JAOEHI010009129.1:0-29724 GCA_025447815.1 Percopsis transmontana
CTGAATTTGGGGTTTTCATTAGTTGTCAGTTATAATCATCAAAATTAAAAGGAATAAACACTTGAAATATATCAGTCGGTGTGGAATGAATGTATACATTATACAAGTTTCACTTTTTGAATGGAATTACTGAAATAACTCAACTTTTTCATGATATTCTAATTATATAACCAGCACCTGTAGTGTTCCGCGTTGCCACTCTCTAATACCGGATGTAAAATGGAAGAACATAATCGCACAAATTTAGAAGCTAATAATCATTTCAGACTCGGCATTTGGGGGGCCACAAGGGGGTCCAAGCTTGATGACACAAGGGCACTGACCCCCCTACCCCTGCCCCCCCAGAAACGCCTATGCATGTAAGTTCTCAAAAACTGTGGGTGTGGGATCAATCTCGGTACCAGTAGCTTCAGATACTTCTATCTGTGACTCAACTCGAAAGAGCATAAGATCCGGAGCGGCACTGTCAGCCATGTCTGCCAAACCTCTAAGCTCTCTCGTGATTATTCCCCACTTACATCCATTGCCAACAGAAGTCGTTTGGTATTAAAACGATAGTTCTCTGTTGCTCGCTAGGTACCTTCTCACGTCTGGGCCAGTTGTTTATGAGCAGACTAGTACAATCGATCTATAATGTCTTCGCATCATGTCGACCAATAGGGGAGAAGTGGACCCCTTAAGAGACAGCCCTCCTCATTTGCATAATGAGGCAAAAATACATACAGAAATGTAAAAAGGACCGACAGAAATGTTTATATGTTTGGGGGAAATAAATAGGGTAAAAAGCTAAGAAAAAATAGACAAAAATATTAAAACAAACACAAATCAAAGAACAAATACATACATTTGAAAATTATTAAGGAAAATAAATAAGGTAATTAATTAAAAAAGTGAATAAATAAAGCAAATTAAATACATATACATTTATGTTGCATGGTATACTTTAATGAATGCCTACATTTATTTTTTGGTGCATTTAATAGGATATTTATTTATTTATTGAGCACTTTTTTAACATATACATTTATTTTTAATTTTGGCAGCTTTGGGCCTCCATACGTTTTTGGCCACTGTCCCCACAGTTTTACAGAGAATTTTATTTGTGGCCCTGAAATTTTGACAGCACACTCCCTTAAATCGACAAATGATATAACAGTTAAATTCACTTCAAAAACTGTCACCACAACAGCCCTACAGGAAACAAATATATACCAATATTTAATTTTTCACCTCATACAATAAGTAGTCATATGGGAACTTTACTTTGACCATTAACAAAAAAACAAAAAAACAGTGACATATGAGCCCAGGGGTCTATTCCATAAAGCGTGCTAAGAAAAGTGGTCCAAAACCTGACTTGAATTAACCTAACAAATCAGTTCAAGCTAAAGCTAAAGCGGTTCCATGACGGTCTATTCAAGTTCGCGCAATCATCATGTCTTAATATATCCGCTTAGTATTGGAAATATATGAAGAAATCAAATGCATGATGACCATAAAAGTTAATACAGCTGTCATAAACAAAACAAAGAGAGAAAGCCTGGCAATATATTGCTAATTGATTGAATGTGTAATGCGAGTCAAATAGGCTATAACCTAATTAAACCTTGGGCACAATACATTAAAAGTTAAAATGGTAAGAAAAGAAAACCTGTAGGTTATTAAAATATCTTATACAAGAATACATATATTAATCTCAAGGCTACATTAGGATATATTATGTATCTATTTGATGAATGGTTTGAAAAAAATTCAAATTTTTTTTTTAATGGGGGGCACTTTTAAATGGCAACAGGGCTGCCGTCGTGGGGGGCAGGGTTGGGCATTGCCCACCCTAGATGTAGCTTTGCCCACCACCCTATAAAAAATAATAACCAAGAACGCTTCATTCGCAGTTAGAGTCCTAATTAAACAAGAAATCAACATTTAAATTATTTAAACTGTAACTATATAACAACAATGTGTTAAAGTATTGTGGCGAGCAATGTCTAGGAAGAAAAAGTAACAGCAAATAGTGCTGATGACATCAGACCAGAATTATGTAAAAACTACGTCGTTCTCGATGGGTAATGGTGTTCTAACAATAACACAATTATTGTAAAAACAACAATTACTTACTGTTCCCCAACACACTAACTAATAAGGTTAACATTAAAGAATATAGCTATATCAATAGCTACATAAATCACACATTGAACACAAGACTGTGGGAAAGGGGTGGGGTGTAGTGTCGTCACTATTGTTCCACAAACTACTGTATATAAATGAGTTGAGTTGCTAATATGTAAATATATATAATATATAAACTAATTTCTCTGCTTGCCCACCCTGGCAGATGGTTCTGGAGCCGGTCCTGAATGGTAACAACTTGAGTGGGGAGAAAAGAACGTGGCAGCAGGTGAAAACTAAATATGAAAATATTGTTCATAATGTTAAGTATGCACACAGTCTATTGGGACTGTAAGCGCTTTATTGAGGTTGTGTGTCTAACCTATCCTTGAAAGTACATTCCCTTTTGAATGCCCTTCGTAGCCTATGACAGCTCCTTCATCTACGAAAGGACACGCCATGATCGATGAAGAACGACTAGTTCTTTATTTATAGACCTTTACCTAATTTATTAGAAAACCATACACCCACTGAACACATCTAAGTTTACTTGTTTTACATTGTTTTAAATGTATTAACCAACACATTAACCAATACATTTTTCTCTTATCGGGAAAATAAAGGATATAGGCATACAGTTGTACTGCAATTGTACTGTTATCTATTTATGTAGCTATTGTCATTCTATTGGAGTAATTTAGATAGACGTATTTTATGTAGCATAAGCCTAAACTTTTGATATCACATACCATATAATTAAATGTGTATGTAGACCTAGATTATCATTTATCATTGTATAGTTTATTATTTATTATATGTTGGCCATGTTGTCCCATCAGGTCAGTGTTGCAGGAATTCTGTTTAAGGAACAACTCAGGCTAAAGGCCGTGGCATGCTTTCATGTACGGTGCGCGCGTACTGTACTCATACTTGACCACTTGGCATACTCGGTTTTCATGTTGGTGTGGACGTGTTTCTGGACGCATGCACACTACGACCTCACTTCTTCAAAATTATGCTCTCTTTCCACCTTGTCAGCAGTTTTAAAATGTTCTTCTTCTGTCAATCCCACTCCCACCTACTGGATCGGCATATTACTACATGCTCAGTTTTTGCACATGTGCAGTCAACGTGCAGGCAAAGGATTTGAGACACGCGGTCACAAAACTCTGGCAACGTGCATCAAGCGCGGAGCGCGTACATGGAAGCATGCCACAGCCTTTAGCCTGACCATTAGCCTGCCCCGGACCATAGTTTCCATAGTAACTGAGCTTGAACTATGAATTTGCTGAAAATTAAAGCTAATTTTCTGAAAACGAGTCAGACTAACCGAAAGACGCCAGGCTTATTTGGTAAACTCGCTTTATGGAACAGGGCTCAGATATCACTAAAAACACAATGAGCTTCTTTATAATGTTCCATCAAATTTACAACTCAAACACTGACAATTATTTCCAACAGATTCCAAGATAGAACATTGGTCATTGCACACTAAGCATACACACATTTACTTGTGTGCCAAAACCAACAATAATAAGCATTTAGCTATTATATCTGCAGGGCAATGTACAAGTTAAGTTAAGTTAACTGTGTGAGAGGCCAGTCAGATAACTCTTATAAAGAACTCTGATTCATGGAAAATGTTCAAATATTCTGAAGTTCATTGGCAGTAAGACCTCATAACATCTGTAAATAATGTCCAGTTTAAATTTTAGACCTGGTTGACCTGGAAAGATATCTCTATAAACTTGTACTTGTGGCCATAATAAACAGTAATCAAATATTTGCTACCATAGGGGCATACAAGCCCTGTGTAAAATACATAATTTACATCATAACAGCCATAATGATTGTGTTATTTTGGTTTTGTGGTATAGCTTAAACTTCCAAAGTAAACCTCTTTTAAAATATTCATGAAGTGTGGTGTACAAGTTACAAATTCAACAAAACTTTGTATACAATTTCCCTACCATTACATGAAATGGTTGTAGGGGTTTTATTAATTAGCTTTAACACAATCCTGAGCTAATCTGTTGACCTTCAGGCACTAACTGTCGCCTCGCCTCGACACATTTAAGGTGTAGCTAAGCAGCACTCCTCAAGATTTAAGAAAATAGTTAAGAGCAGCATAAGAAGAAAAAGTAAAATCATTTACAAACCTCAAATGTAAACATTCAACCTCATACAGAAAAAGCTATCTCCTCAAAGGATACAGGTTCTTCAATGTATGGAAAGCGAGAGGGGAGGTTTTAGGAGGTTTTAAGAAAATGGCAGTCATTTATGGGCACACAGACACACCCTCCCCAACAGTACGTGCACATTCAGGTAGACGCAGACATCCACTAAAAACAGACAACACTCAAAACAGAAGACTATCTATACCACAGCTCAAGAGATGCCTTTCAACGTGCAACGGCCAAACCTTAACCAGACTGTACAGTGAGTTATAATGTAAAGAGCTGGTCAGTAAGGCAGGATATTGAGTTGATGTAGAGTTCAAACACCTATGCACACAGGGGGAGGGGCCGTCGGACGGACAACACCAAGACATCTTTCTGGTCATCACGGCGACCTTTCAGACTCTGCCCTTCTAACCTCAGTGTCAAACCTTCAACATGCCAGGTCAGTGTGACTGGCACTCAGGTCACGGCTGTTTCTCAAACGATGATTTCGTTCCTGAAGGACAAACAGAGACAGTGAATTATGATGGATGCAGTATTATATGACTGCAGTTGTAATACAGGTTATTATAATCATAACAAGAATAATATTAAACATCCTGTATCAATATCGGTGTATCAATATAAACCAATGAGCCAAAACATTATGCCCACCTGGGTGGTCATAATTAGCATGGGCTCTCTGAGCGGTCTGCATCCACACAGCGCCATACACAGCGCCATACGCAGCAACCATCATTCAAATTTCTGCAACTTGTGCCACAGCAGCCCTCCTTAAGGTTTTTTTGCTCTCACACATTGATGAACCTCGGCCGGCCAACACCCTGTAGTCGGTTCATGGTTTGTCCCTCCTCGGACCACTGTGTGTAGGTACTCACCACTACTGACTGGGAGACCCAACATGCCTTGCCATTTCGGAGGTGCTCTGACCCAGTCTTCTGGCCATAACGATTTGTCCCTTGTCAAAGTGGCTCAGGTCTTTACGTCTGCCCATTTCTCCCCGATCCAACATGTTGACTACGAGAACGACTTACTGTCGTTCTAATATATCCCAGACCATGACAAGCGCCATTTTTTATATAATAATCAATGCTATTTGCTTCATCTGTTAATGTACATAATGTTTTGTCTCATCGGTGTACTGTTGATGTTATGAAATTGTCATAACGGTACTAAAAATCCATTTGTGTTGATTAGTTCAACCAATGGCAGACATGGTGTTAGTTTATTAGACGCTGGTGTGTCATTACTAACAGGTTTGGCCAGCTGCTCTCCAGTCTAACCCCTTCCCCTCTTTGCCACCCTGAGGCTAAATCAAACCCTGAGCATCCTGATTGAGGCTATCTCAGCTAGGTCAGGTGTAGACGCACTGGACTGCTGTGCTCCTTACTTGGTATGGCTCCTGAGCAGACTTGTCCATCACGTTAAGAACCCCCAGAGAACTGGCTCGCTTCATGCTGCACCCAGACAATGACATGCAGGACGAGGGCAGTGAACCGGGGAGGGGGAGTGGGGTTGAGAGGTGAGGGGTGAGAAGTGAGAGGTGAGGCAGGTATCTTTAGCTCCATGGAGAGGGAATTTGTTGGTTAATAACATCAGTAATATTCATAGGTTAGATTCACCACAATGAATGAGGATGTTTGAGATGTTAATGAACTTCTGTAAGGGTGAGAAACATGTCTGGTCATGATTTCACATGTAATGCACTGAGACAACTTGTTAAACACAAACTTAATCCGTCTCTGTGATATTTCACTACATATTTTATAGTCTATAGAATTGGATACAAATTGCACAGTAAATACATACTGTATCTTTTTGTTTGTAATAGATTATCCTCTTGTGAAAAGTATGCCAACAAAGTGAGAAAGCGTCACATTATTGGAATATAAAGAGTCACCGCACACATCATCACAATCTCTCCACACAAAGTAATATTTAAAAACAGGAGGCAGGTTGTTTCTGCAGAATATTACATTATTGTGACTGAGGATGATGGTGGTGACTCAAGGTCTTCATCATCATAGAATGGCAGAGAGCAGCACAGAGAAAACAGAAGACAAGGATGAGACCAGACTAGGCATGCAGTAACACTTTCACTCAGTTTATTTACACCCATGCAGACAAGTTTTTTTCATTTAAAAAAAATAACATTTACAAAGAAATAATACACAAACAAATTTGCAAACAAAGCTAACAGAATAAACTCTATTTCAAAACAAACCATATTAAATAAATAGTCCAAATGTAGAGAATGCAATAAATAGCCCTTTTAGAGAAACTGGCTAATCCGGCAACAGCATGCAGTGTGCGTGTGTCGTGCGCACATTCCAATTCCCAGCATGTGCAAGTGAGTGAAACTGTAATCTTTGTGTTATTGTTTGTCCATTGCAGGTGTACTGTTGTGTAATTAATAAATCAGAAGAGAAACCAAACTCCAAAAATAAATTTGGTTGTAATTGACCAAAATAAGCAGTTAAGAAGCGGAAAAGTAGGTGTTTAGCTTTCTTGCAGAAAAAAATAATCTGCTTCCTTCTATTGGGAGACATCCTTGCACAAGGATGTCATCAGAGCACGGCGCGTCAGGTACAGCTAGGTTGAACTCTCAGCCCAAGTGCACTATTCAAAACACAGCAATATGCATGAATGGGATTTACAGCTTCGCACCCTTGCTGAAAGGCCCTTACTGCAGTAGAATGTTTCTACTGGCTGAAAGTGTCAAAATACCTCGGAGCTCCTCCTATTCCCAAACACTTCTCCAAGTTGCTAGCTGAAATTAGTAGATTTGGTTGCTCCTGAACAATACTGAGCAGGTAGGGGAGAATGGCAGTATGTTGAGCAGTGTAACTGAAAACATCAACTGAAGAAAAATAATTTAATAAATAATCAATATACAACAATCTATACAAATATTGTCGACCACTAATGCCAGCATGTCTCAATGTGTCCTAGTAGGTAACTGTATGTCTCACCATGACAGTGAGGTCAAATACTAAATGTAGTGGGGGGAAAAAAACAAAATATGTGGTACTGTTATTATACTGTACTATACAACCTGCAATGGGAAAACCATGCATGCCTGTTAGAGCTCTCTGGTTCATTTCAAGTGCAAAATGAAGCAGAGTTAAACCGCTTCCCCAGCAGTAAAGCACACAAACCACAAACAGGGGTGGGGTTAGGGCATACCCCCAGGCTAGGTGTACTGTATCAGTTAGGGTTCAGGTGTCTGCTTTGATAGTTACCCAGGGTTTTTGGGCTCACTGTCTCGTCCTGTGCCACCCTTCAGCTTACGGACCAGCTTCTCACTGCTGCGCCGGATAGATGCCCGCAGTTTACTGAACGACCCGCTCCTCTTCAGAGAGCCCGACCCATCCTGATGGAGAGGACAGGATGTTACACTCAAATACTCACAAATCTATGACCAGCTGAATATAGGAAAATCTTTCTAGTGCTAAATGTACACTCGATTGCATCTCGTATTTATGTTTTGACACACAACTGTGCACAAACATGCTTGTGGGTGTAGGGGGAGGAGTAGAGAAGATGTGAAGGAGTAGAGAGAGGGGAATCTGAGCCAATGACCACGCAGGTGGAAGAGAGGAATGTGGTATCTGAGCTTCAAACCAAGACAATGTTTGTGTAACAAGCACTACGGGAATTCCAGACAAACTTAGGAGTGTACCTTTAAACAGGATCATTATTATCATTACTATTAGTAAATAGGCACCGTAACAGTGCATCAGATATACTCCAGAATGCATACAAAATGCACAGATGCAGATGGCCATGCTATAAACTACCGTTTCTCTCTCTGATATGTTGCTACTAGCAAACTGGGTAAGTATCGATTATACACAAAATGTAATATAGAGATAACGTCTGATTGGCTTGTCACTATTATCATGACATGGACTTAGCATCCCATAGGTGTAAAGACTTCTGTGTAGATGTGTCACTGTTGGGATAACTATCTATAGCTGTATTATCATGGGCTGTGTAACAAAGCATTATGTAATAGCGCTGCATTTGTAATTACCTGCATTTTGTAACAATTTGCCGCATTTTATAATAAACAGCTTGAACGCAAAATGTTTTTGTGATGAAAATGTAATGATAATGTGCATTATGTAGCTAAAAAATATCTAAAATGAATTTCTCCATCTCTACATAGAGCTATATTATTTGGACGATTAAGCTTAACTAAACTTCCCCAATATTAAATTGCTTTCAAAATACAAATTTTTGCAGTGTATGTAAACAGATTCGATTAGAATATAGCTTAGGCTATTGGAACGGGATGTATCAGTATTGTCTGTCATTGGCCATTAGTTGATCTACAGCAGAGGTGACCACGCAGAAAGTGCCTGCAATCAACATGCTGAAAGTTATTGCAATAATTATAATTAGGTCATTTAGGAGACACTTTTATCCAAAGCGACTTACAATTACATGGTGCTATTATATGGAGCAGATAGGGGTTAGGCATCTTGCTCAAGGATGCTTACAGGTAAGACAACCCTGGGGCTCGAACCCACGACCTTCCGGCTGGGAGTCCAACACCTAGACCACTGACTATCCTGCAATAAAAGGAGTGTAGGCTATATACCCGGGGACTGATATCGGATATTCAGCAGATTCTTTGTGACGAACTGCGGCACTAATGAGCGGACTATAAAACCACGATCCTCTGTCCCAATCCCAGCAAATCTAGCGGCGCGTTATGTGCCGTGATCAGTAGACTGGGCTTTGGGAGCTTATGCTGCGCTTACACCAGCACAGAATTTGTCACTGTGAGTAGTGTTGTGTTGCTTGTGAACATTTTGTTCTTTGCAAACTAATATTTTATATGACCCGGAGTAATGAGTTGTCTCGGTGACTGATTCATTCATTTTCACGCATGTGTAAATGGTCTTGGACTCTCACGTTCACTCGTCGTTGCATGCAGCTGAATATAGGCTCAGTAGGCGGAGGCTAAGGCTACAGGAAACAGAAATGATTAGTTCACGACTCATAATGGGTCTTCGGGTTTGTGTCTTCTGTTCATTTGTCATGTGACAGCTATATTGGCTCAGCCACAGGAAACAGAAATGATTAGTTCAAGACTCATAACTACGGGTCTTCAGGTTTGTGTCTTTCGTTCATTTGTCACGTGACAGTGGTGCGTTTCTGCACCTCCTTGGTTTCCACATGGTTTGAATTGGTTGTGGCTTTATAGAATGATGAAAGAGAATGATCAAGAAGTGAATTTGTGTAGGCTATTATACTTTGTCAACTGAAGCAAACCATGTAGCCTTCAGTGTTTGAGAACCGCGCTCTTTTTTACACCGCCCACAAGAGAGCAACAGCGCTGCATTAACTAGTATTAAAATGAACAAAATGACTCGAAAAAAGATTAACAGATCTAAGTCAGTAAAAAGATTCGAACTTCCCACCACTAGCTGTGAGTGGCTGAGTCGCTGTCACTAGCCTGCTCTGCCGGCAGTGACATGCAGAGAGCTTGTGGGCGTTGCTAATGTAGTGTAGCCTATTGTTCATGAGGCATTAGCTAGATTCATTGACAACTGCTCAAACTTGCCTTACTTGAACCTCACCATTCATCCCAACAATCTCGGAGGTTTGCATTTATTCGATATCAGACGTTAATTTTCTCCACTAGTAACTCTTTTTTTAGCAAATAGTTAACTAGTGACCTACCTTTTGGACTTTACTAGTTAACAAGTGGGGCTCAAAATGTTTACTAGTAAAACTAGAGAGGTCCAAAGTATCCACTAGTTACACTTGTGAGAGACATTTTGAACCTCATTAGTCAACCAGTGAGGCACAAATTGTTCACTAGTTGAACTAGTGAAAGCCAAAATGCTCACTGGTTGACTAGTTAAAGCCTTATGACCTTACTAGTTAACTAGTGCGACAACTAATATTTTCTAGTTGAACTAGTTTAAGCCAAAATGCTCCCTGGTTACATTAGTTGCTAAATGCTAATCAGGAGGTGCGAAAGGTGCATAAATCAAACCTTCCTATTGGCTTTCCAGCAAGAATTACCCCAGCCAAAAATTACCGCTATAAAGCCTGATTAGCTTTCACTGTTAACGCCAGCTCCATGTTTACTATAATTACTCATAATTCTGAGAAAAGATCTCGGGTACGGCAGTAGCCTGCGTGGCACATACGAGCCAACAGCAGCTTAAACCCAATCTCTCTTCTTGGCCAGGGATATAATGGGATCTTACAGTGCCGGTATTTATGTATCTATTTAACACATTTCGTGCATAGCTGTAAACCCATTGTGCTTTACAATAACAGAAAATAAGTAAGCAGAATAGGCCAATATGTTGCAGTCCATCCTCTATTCCACATATGCAGAACACCTTACCTCCCTCCTTCTTATATGTCCATTCATTAATATGATTGCGTGAGTTTACAGCAATGCATGAAATGTGTTAAATAAATACATCACTGCCGGCACCATATAACCTCTAGTTATATGGTGACCCTTAGGGGGCTCTGTAAGCAGCAGTGACCATTAGACCACATTTCTGTGGGTCTGACCCCGGCAGAAATTTTTATGTATTGCAGGAGTTCAAGACGACCTGCCCGGGCTATTTTTGCAGAGTTTCTGCTGCCCAATATCTGTAAACATGCAGAACATTATTTGACATATTAAAGGATATCCTCCATTTATTGTATCATAACCTATGAGCACACACAAACACACACTCGCAATGAAGGGATGGTACATACACTGCTGTAGAAAAATTTCTGTAGTACTAATAACAGGGAGCCAACTGCAATAACAAAAAGAAAAGCTCCCTCCTGCTGGTGCTACAAATAGTATCAATCAGTCTAATAAATATTTATTTGTTTGTTTACTTTTTGTAGGCCTATATATGTTTTCTTGTGAATGGCTTCCATAGTCTGTTTTGATCTGAAGAATCAATGTATTATGCCTTACAATTAATATTTGGTTTATGATAATGTAAAATAGAATCGAAAAAATATCAGCCATGGCTACTAGTGGAACTGGAAAACATACATTGGGTTGTGAGCCAAAAAGCTCACTAGTTACCCTAGTTGGGGTCTTTTTGACATTACTAGTCGAAAAATAGTCACTAGTTAAACTAGTGGAGTGCTGTCATTTGTATAACTAGTAAAATTTTATCAAATCACTAGTTGTACTAGTGCGTGCTAGTAGTTAACTAGTGAGGTCTTTTTTGACCTTACTAGTCAACTAGTATTGCTAGTTAACTAGTAAGGTCAAAAAGACCCCAATTAGTGTAACAAGTTTACATTTTGGCCCTTACTAGTGACTCTTTTTGAATCTCACTAGTAAGGTCAAAAAGTCTAACTAGTGTAACTAGTGGCTGCATGTTGCAGTTTACATGTTAACTAGTGAGGGCCAAATGTCCACTAGTTACACTAGTTGCAGTTCCTCAGGCCAACATGTTAACTAGTGTGCAACATGCAAATGAAGCGGGCGGGATAATGACAAAATCCTGAGTCCTTACTGGTTGGCATTTTTATTTTGACCTATAGAGCCAATAGGAAGCCCAATACACGCTCCTCATTAGCATTTTGTGCAACTAGTGGGCATTTTGGCTTTCACTAGTTCAACTAGTAAACACTTTTAGCCTCACTAGTTGAACTAGTAAAGTCAAAATGTCTCACTGGTGTAACTAGTGCATTTTTTGGACCTCACTATGTTAATAGTAAACATTTTGAGCCTCACCTGTTAACTAGTAAGATACAAAAGCTCGCCAGAGTGTAGAACTGATGTGATGGCCTTTAGGCCTGAAGACCCGTTTCTTCACTCTAGGGAGTGGCTCATTAGAGGCAATGACTGACACAATTACAATTTACAATTAGGTAATTTGGCAGACGCTTTTATCCAAAGGAATTTACAATTACATGATGCTATTACATGGAGCAGGTAGGGGTTAGGCATCTTGCTCAAGGATGATTACAGGTAGGCCAAGTCTGGGGCTTGAACCCACAACCTTCTGGCTGGGAGTCCAATAGCTGGGAGACCACTAGACTATCCTGCCCCTCAAGATAGGTGTGAGAGAAAATGACCCTGATACAGAAGATAACAAAGGACAGACCTTATGACCTGTCTAGGAGTTTTCCATTCACCCACATGACCCAGTTAGCAGCCTCAGGTCGCCATACACCCCCCCCCCCCCCTCGGGTGTTGGACCCCCCTCTTTTGTGTATTTGTGCTTTTTTGTGTGTGTGTTCAGCACTACAAATAAGTAGATTTCTTCTCTTCCTCCACCAAACATTCTACACTGCTCAAAAGGTTAAGGGAACACATAATTATCACAGTATAACACTAAGTCAATTAAACTTCAGGGATATCAATCTGTCCAGAAGCATAAGCAACTGTGAATGTCACATAGTTTGGTGCAGATGAAAGTGACAACAGGCGCACTGGAGAGGCAACAGCAAGACAACCCCCAAAAAGGGTGTGGTTTTGCAGGCGGTGGCCCCAGACAATTGCTCTCTCCTTTAGTGGTGGGAAGTTTGAATCTCTTTACTGACTCAGATCTTTGAATCTCGGTCAATAAAATGAACAAATATTTTTTCTAGTCATTTCGTTCATAAAACTAGTTAGTGCGGCGCTGTTGCTCTCTTGTGGGCGATGTAAAAAAGAGCGCGGTTCTCAAACACTGAAGGCTACATGGTTTGCTTCAGTTGACAAAGTATAATAGCCTACACAAATTCACTTCTTGATCATTCTCTATCATCATTCTATAAAGCCACAACCAATTCAAACCATGTGGAAACCAAGGAGGTGCAGAGACGAACCACTGTCACGTGACAAATAAACGAAAGACACAGACCCATAGTTAAAAGTCGTGAACGAATCATTTCTGTTTCCTGTGCTTAGCGTACAGCCCTGTGGCTGAGCCAATACAGCTGTCACGTGACAAATTAACAAAAGACACAAACCTGAAGACCCATAGTTAAGAGTCGTGAACTAATCATTTCTACTGACTGAGCCTAAAAGCAGCTGCCATGTGACGAGTGAACGTAAGCGTCTAAGATCATTCACAAATGCGTGAAAATTTACGAATCACTCACTGAGACAACTCATTACTCCGGGTCATTTAAAAGATTAGTTTCTAAAGAACAAAACGGTAGCATGAGGCGGTACCTGCAGCCCATTCAGGTCGCACACGCAGTCTAGCTCCTCCAGGATGACACATCCATGTTTGCTGTGTCTCCCATTACAGTCTCAAGAGCATGGAGGAGATACCAGGAGACGGGCCCTTACACAAGGAGAGCTTGACAGGGCAGTAGAAGGGCATCAACCCAGAGCCCTACAAAATGACATCCAGCGAGCTACAGTTGTGCAGTTGTGCATGTGCACAACTGCAGGATGTAGGGCCGTCATGCCACCCATGGGATTTGTGCTTACAGCCCAGCACCGGGCGGCTCCATTTGCATTCGCCAGAGAACTAGTGTTGTGTTGCTCATGAACGTTTCGTTCTTTTTTAACTAATCTTTTATATGACCCGGAGTAATGAGTTGTCTCAGTAACTGATTAGTTAATTTTCACGCATGCGTGAATGGTCTTGGGACTCTTGTGTTCACTCGTCAAATGGCAGCTGCATAGGCTCAATCAGTAGGCTACAGGAAACATAAATAATTCATAAACATAAATAGTTCAGCACTCTTGACTAGGGGTCTTTCGCTCATTTGTCACATGAAAGTTGTAGCCTATAGGCTCAGCAACAGGACAGTGGGCTATACAAAGTTTACGACTCTAGTCTTCGGGTTTGTGTCTTTCGGTCATTTGTCATGTGACAGTTGTATAGGCTCAGCCAGCCAAAGGGCTGTGGGCAAAGCAGAAAGCACAGGAAACAGAAATGATTAGTTCATGACTCATAGGTTACCTACTAAGCTGATCAAGACGTGAGTTTGTGTATAGGACTAAAGGATATTTTGTCAACTAAAGCAAGACATGTAGACATGTGTTCTTTTTTTAGAGAGTTAAGAGAGTTACAGCACCGCACTTAGCCTATAGTTTTAACGGAATTATTAACGGAATGAAGGAAATGACTGGAAAAAAGATTAGTTAATTTTACTGACGAGATTAAAAGATTTAAAAATCCCACCACTACAGAGAACACCAGAATTGGCAGGTCTGCCAATTCTCTTCACAGATTAGCAATTTATTTTGTAGCCAGCACAAAAACGCCATACTTTTCTGACTGAGGCTATCCAGTTAGACAGAGAGTCAAGTGGACTAGCTCCATTGTTTATAGAATTTCACTAGCATAGATGCCAACATAGGCTACTTAGCACAATCGGATACACAATACACTGGTAAACGTGCTAGCATAGCATCGCGCTAGCATTTACCATGCTGGTAAAATTTGAATTAATTATACTTTGGTGCTCATGGTTTCCGTAAAATTAACTTAACGATTGAATTGTGGAGAATCGAACCAATCTAACCATGTATAGCATGTCCATATTGACAAAAGTTTAAACATGTATATTTGTATGTGCGATCTAAACAGTTTTATAAAAAACCAGACCCGGCATCTAATTGAGACCCGCGTATATTTGTCAAAATACATAGTGAAGGATTATATTAGCTTACTTAATCAATGTTATATGATTTTGCATATGGTTTTGTGAAAGTCTCTGTAACTCGATCAACCAACATGCTGAAAGTAAGGGACATGAAGTAGCCCAAACTCTCCCTTCAATAGCCACACCCTGCCAGTAAAAGGGACCGGTATCTATTTGGGATTTAGCTTATATTTGAAGTTATACGGTATGTTTTCAACCTAGTGCCATGTCTTCAGTACTACTTCTGCCAACCCCCTTAATATGGCCTCAGAGCTGGTCTAGTCGCAGTACCAATATTGATAGTCAGCTTATGGCTATAGTATATACATGTAGAAAAACGGATTGTCCAAAGGTTTGAAAGCACTGGCTCAGCATTAAACAGCCAACACACACATACAAACACACAGGAAAAAGACAGGCAAAGATGTCAGTGAGCAGAGTTACGTTTTTATTATAAGTTAATAAAGACAAACTGTCAGATGCACGAGCAGTGAGACAGTATATTAGTAGCTGAAGTGACAAAAGTAGATTAGTTGTATTTCCACAGAGCAATAAGGCCCAGACCCCTTTTCAGTCTATATACAGTGTTATACAGAGAATGAATAGGCTCTATGAACAATGCTAATCGCCTTTATACTGAAGTGTTTCACTTCCTATTTGTAGACTTATTCATTCATATTAATTATTTAGCATTGTTTTAGCTATGAATAAAATAAAATAAAAGTACTTTTTACAGTTTTAATACAGTATAGCTAGCTAGCAGAATTACATATTGATTACTTTAAAATCAATTTACGGTCTAGCTAACCGGCTAGCTAACCGGCTAGCGGCACCGTTGTGCATACGTTGCGTCTATTGTCTTGGATGTTGAAATCACACCATAGTTTAAATGGAGACTAAACAACAAACTAATGGTGTAGCATCAGACAACAGTGCTTTCGGCAGTGTTAAAGTCATGCTGATGAATTATACATATTTACATAGCATTATGGCTGCCCTTATCACCAGCCCCGCTAGGAGGAGAGATGCTTATTAAAATTAAAAAGTGTATAAGTAACATTTCTCTGTAATTAAAAAAAAAAAAGAAAAAAAAAGAAAAGAAAAGAGATTTGGTTTTGAGACAAGCCATTGAACAACAAAGCTTACAGTAGGACTAATTCTGTTAAAAAATGCATTGAACAATCTTCAAACTCTATAATCTTTAAGTTGAAATTTGGGTCCTCTGTTTTTGTTGATCTGATGTCAGCAACAAAACATGGCGGAAAGCATTGTAGCCTTGATGGTTTGTAGTAAGAAATGTATGCATTTTTACCTATGACTAAACACAAACAATTGACTCTGTAATTAAGTATACAGTATGGTTTTATCATAAACTGTATATATTTTATCACATGCTTTTTCCGAGTTGTCTTGAACACAGCAAAAGCAAGAGAGACAGACTGGCTAGAGTGTGGTTGTGTTAATATAAACATCACAGTCAGTTCTTTCATACAGCAGATACAGTAGAGAGCAGTGCTTTAAGACACCAGTAGACACACAGAGTAGACAACAGGACAGACATGCCTTCTCTGTTCAGCCCAAACCAGAGGAGGGTGGAGTACAGTTGTTAGAAGTTAGGCTCCGGTGATGCCTGCTGAACCCAGAGGCGGGGGGGTTGGGGGTGGGGGGTATTAGGAGAAAGCTGAAGAGAACTGCCAAGCTGAAGGGGTGGGGGCGAGGGATCCATCATGCAGAAGACGAGTTTTGAGAACCACAACATGGCATCTTGAGTTATGCCTGTCAGTCATGACCGCAGACAGCAGACAGAGAGAGAGAGAGAAAAAAAATGGACAGAAAGTTATAGGAGTTGTATAAAATTGTATAAAAAGAAAAATGGATACACCGGTTGAAAGGAGCCATGTTGGAGGGATGAGCTGACAGGATTAGATGGCAACTAAACATTGGAATGAAAAGAATGGAGGCTTCAGACAACAACAAAGAAACCGCTGACATCAACAAACCCAGAGACACGGCATTCAGAATATAGAATACCTCTTAGAAAACAGTTATTAACTCAAATTAAAACTGGAACTTACTAACAATGCACAAATAGTACGTACTTACACAGTTACATTATTTAGTTTTAGTAGTAGTTCCCCCAAAAACAGTAATAAAATAAATAAAATATATAAAGTATATAAAACGAGGGGGTGCTCCTAGACCAGGGAACATTAATGAGAGACGCTGTGTCTGGGGATGCCTTTACCATGGTCAAATCACACACACACACACAAAGGAGCCAATATAGACTACAACACACTGGAAGGTAGGCAGGAGACACATGAGAGCAGCCAGGGTCGAGGGAATAGTATCTGTAGACCTGAGAGGATTCATAGTCGTGTTTTCTGGGTGGTTTTCATTTTTGGTGTCATTGCCTTATACCTTGCACCAAAAAAAGTTGTTCATTGCCTGCAAGCTATGAATCACTTTTCAAGGGGTCACAGGTCAGTTATCAATATTCTAGAAGTTTCCCTCCACTGTGGCTGCTAACTGTAATGATCATGTCACACATATGGTCTCAACACACATCATGCTAATTCACACACCTTAAGGAGGGACACGTACACACATATTAAACCCAGATAAAGACATTTATACAGTAGGCAGTAGAAGTAGTACAGTACAGAGCCCATGTTGAATCAGAGAAGTGAAGGAGTGAGTTATGAGGCAGAGAGATTGTTCAGGCAGGGGCAGTAGATGTAGGATAAAGAAGCTTTAAAGCAGGTTTTGGCTCATTGGTACCAAGCTTATTAAAGCTTCCGCTACAAACTTGCAAACCTTGTTGTAGCAGCCAAATATGTTGCTGCAGTGAACTTGTAATGTCTTCTTTGTATACAGGGTAGAGGTATGCATCTGTACAGGTGCCTCAGGTATATAGGTAGGAAGCCTACTGTTGTGGTTAGGTGTTGATCCCAGAAGGGCAAAAGGTTTATGACTGCTTTACCGCGAAAGTGCGTTTGACAAACCGTTTTACTGTTTGTGGAACTATAGACTTCTTGCTATAATAAATGGATTACAGCAAGGATGACGCCTGTGGACTCTCTTAACAACACGCAGTAGGGTAACGATATACAGATGAAAAGTTAGCGCTTCAACCAGGTCTTTGCCTCTCAGTGGCTCCTTTAACACTATAAATTTCTGGTGTAGTGTCTGAAACCTCGAGAGGGACTCGAGAGGGTAGGACATAAAGTGTCTACATAAGCCGGTGAAAGCCTACAGTGTCTCCGTAAGCTGGCGAAAGCCTACATTCTCTACCACCGAAATGGGCTAAGAGAGATAAATTAATTATTTTAATTAAAGTTATATTCCTCGCCTTTTCGCTGTCTCGACTAAAGTTCTCCCGTCTTTTCAAGGCACTCGCCAGTAAAAGCTTAGTCAGTGCTTTCTCTGTCTGAGTAAACTTCGCTTTGCAGGTAGCTTTTGAGATTCCAATTTAAAGAATTTCCACATGACTGACATCTCAATAGTTTGAGGTTTCAAGCTATGCTACTCAGGCCTACTGTAGCGTGTGACGGAACTTTACAATCTGTGCAACTAACATAAATTGGACGAACAAGGAAAAAGATCTCGATCAGTTAAAAAATACCTTGAAAATCCTGATGTTTGAAATCGGATCGGAACATCCCTAATATCCTCACGCTGATGGTTTGGGATTAAACAATCCCTTGTTCGCAGACACCAAACCATTATTTCTCCAAAAACTATTTTTAATATGTCTACAAAACTGATCATGGTCTCTAGTGGTAGTGTGACAATAATGCAAAGTAATTCTATAAACAAAAAAAAGTTGCTGTAACTAATCTAAGATAAAGTGTCTGTACAGTACGTGTGTGTGCCTATATTATCATGCGCGAGCTGAGCAAGCAGCAGGACTCAAAGGACCAGGTGCTGATTAGTTGCCCAGGGTCCTACGGCTACTGTTGCTATGGCAGCAGGCCATCTGTGAACAACCGGCTCCTTGTAACTACAGGGTAAGACACAAAAAAAAACAGACCCTCTTAATGTTTCAACACATGTTCTATCTAAAAAAAAAAATCTATGCAGCTCTGTCGCCACAAGGACACAGGGAGCTTGAGACTGTGTGTTGACACACGGCACTGGAGGTATAACCAGACAGTCTTTTCTGCAATGAGCACAATAGAAGTAGGTTTACAGAGGCATCTGGGTGGGAGGGCCGTTTGTTTCCATCAAAGCCAAATGTAGCAACTTCAGGTTCCTGGGAGTCACACTAAGCACATCACCAGATGTGTTATACTGAAATAAAGTCTTCCAGTCTGTCAATAAGATCATACATACCCAGCCTACCTGCAAGCATCCTTGAGCAAGATGCCTAACACCCATTTCTAAATACAGTTGAATCCACCAGATAACAGCACAGTCTGATTTATGGCATAGTGCGCAACTGATCTCGTTTAAAATTAATGGTTTCCTATGGCAACGCACTCCAGATAAGTACACACTGTTTATAAGCACAATTCGGACAATAACAACAAGTTACATTGTCCCAACCTGAATGTTATGTTATTAATTTTGGATAACAGCACAACCGTAGTTTGATCTACCACTTGATCTACTTCACTTTGCATTTTGTTTACATTGCACTACATACCAGTCAAAACACCTGCAAAACTTCAATTGCTTTATTCACTTTGAGTGTGAGAAAATGCCCAATTTACCGAAGACCCTCACACTAGCAGAATGTGTAGAAGTCTTAAAAAAGAAAAGGGAGAAATCTATCCCTGCTAGTTTAAGACACTGCAGTAGGTTGGCTATGGTGTAATGGTGTTTACTTTTACTATATACTGTAAAGGTTTTTAACATTGCCACGTTCTGTGTAGACTAATACAGTGCAATTATGTTCCGGATATGTGCCACTACAGTTAACAGCACAATTACACGTGTTCCTGACCCTGTGCCCTTAAGTGGAGTCGACAATACTTCTAATTGTACTGTCTGCTAAATTACCTCATTGTAATCATATCAACATTATTTACCCACAAGTTTAGCATGATCTTTCCCTATATTGACAGATGAACTAACTGCTCAACAGAACTTAGAATGCCTCCTTTCACAGTAGAAACGTAATAGTATAAATAGAGATTATGGTTTGTGTAATAGAGGGTTCATAAATGTAGGATAATACTTTATAAAGGTTGTAAAATACAGAGATCTAATAAGCCAAAGGACACTCTGCTCCAGGGTGTGTTTGTCAATATGTGATGATGTCTGGCTGTGTACTGCATGAGTGTGTACTGAACTGCATACTATGTTTCTATATTTCAATAAGGATGTGTGAGTATGTACTGTATCTGACTAAAACTGTGCACTGTATGTACTCTGTGTTCTAGGTCTGTGCAGTATGTGTGTACTGTATACTACCAGCTGTACACTGTATGTGTGCAGTGTGTACAAGGGCTGTGTACTTTACTCACCCCATTCCACTCCAGGCTCATACTCACTTCCTCTCCTCCATTAGGGCCACTCTCGTACTTCACCGTGTCAGAGTTCAGACTCTCACGGCTCCTCTGCTTCTCACAGACGTCTGGTTCACTTAGAACCTCCGCCACACGCTGCTTATGGGCCGTGTCCAGGCCCTGACACACAATTACAATTTTACAATTAGGTCATTTAGCAGACGCTTTTATCCAAAGTGATTTACAATGGTGCTATTACATGGAGCAGGTAGGGGTTAGGTATCTTGCTTAAGGATGCTTACAGGTAGGCCAACTCTGGGGCTCGAACCCATGACCTTCTGGCTGGGAATCCAACGCCTAGACCACACTAGACTATCCTACCCCCCTCTCAAAATAAAATGTAGTAAAATTTAAAGTTAAATAAATCATACAAACAAGTGTGCATGGATGAAAAAAAGCACATGGACATACAAATGCGTACAGAAAATATAGTACGGCAAGCATTAGGTATAGGATTTCTAGTATCGTACACTTCCAATGTTGTGATACTAGAGCAGAGCTCTATATAAATAACTGATTTAACAATAAAAAGGTTTTGAAATCTGTGTTCTCAGTATTCACTATGAAACCCTCCAGCCCAGCAGTGATTATGTTGGTTGATAATTAGTGTTAGACAAGTCCCTGTTAATGCACACGTTCCACCACAAGGTCACTGGTGTATAAATGTTCTCTATAGTTTTTTGTTTGTTTTTTCTTTATTATTTACTGATTTTACTCTGTAAAATCACTTTGGTCAGATTCTGGTTGTTATTAAATATGCTTTATAAATAAAGTTGACTTCACTTGATTATAGTCTGACTACAAAGCCATGACCCCACACATACACTTAAAATATTGTTTATTGTAAAATAAATCTGTGTGGGGAGTATTTTTTTTTAGTGTGGAGGCCTGTTTTAGAGTATAGATTCATTATGAAAAGGGACTTCCAAACCCTGGAGAAGAATTCTCTGGCAGAGGCAGGATTACCACAGCGACCACACCTGCTTTCTGGAACGCATGGCGGCTTCCTCCAAAGTGTCTGCAGCCTCAAACTTGCCCTGTCGCCTGTAGAGGGCGCCCAGGTTCTTCAGCGTGGTCGTCACTGTGGGACTGTGTGACAACAAGAACAATGTCATTATCAGCAATGGAGAAGAATAATGTTTTGGCCTTAAGCTTTTTATCTTGAATTTTAATTAAGTTATTAAATTCATAATTTATGTAGGTTGCTCCAAAGTCTTAAAGAAAAATTATTTAAATATATCTAGATTAGTAATAGTAATCAGAATAGATTTTAAATGTACAAAATATGTAGTTACATATAGTCAAATATCACTAAACAGTAAATACACAAACTGACCTGTCCACTTTACAGGCCTTGTACCAGCCACCATACTCTCCAAAAGGTGAGCCGTCCTTCTGTTTGCTCTGTGGGACAAACAGTCACATTTATCAGCACATAAAAACCTTCACCTATAGCAGGGCTTCTCTTTATTAGGGGTCAAGCACCGAAGGTGCTGACACCTATTGTTATTGTAGGCTTTATTAGGGGTCCAAGCAGGGAAGCTGCAGAAGTCCGATTTTAACTGTTCATCAACTAACGTCATCCCCTAAAAGTGTTGGTGCAGCGAAAACCGTACCACCAAAAGTCATCAAAATTGGCAGGTGGGTTGCAAATTCCCCCCACTACTCAGGCCTCAAGACCTGAGGTACTGTGCCGATAGGTAGCGCTAAAATAATCAAGTTTTCATTTTGGCTTATATCTCCAAAACAGTGTGGCCTCCAGTCACAATTCTTTCAGAATTTCAATCTCCCAAGTCATCTGCATCTTTGCTTCGATGGTCTACTGCTGTAAAAATGTACAATTTTCCCACCATTTCAACAAAATCAAGTGAAAGTAAAAGGAACTAGTCCGAGGCCGTTTATCCTATACCGGGTATATATAATCTACAGATAATGCTGACAAAAAATTACGTAAGTAATTTGATATTTCAATCCGTTCAGATTTTATAAAACAATGAACTTTAGCCAATAAATGGCTCAGCACATAAATAATCCTAAATCAACAACCCTACAGCTCTGAAGTGGCACTGAGGAACCATACCAAATTCCATGGTGCAAGACTGCCAAAACCCTTTGTTTCCTCACATCGGCAGTCCTCCTGTTCTCACAGTCCTCAAAGTCGGCATTTGATCTCAATTTTCACAATCCTTAATCATCAACAGTTCTCAATGTCTACACTAATTCTCAATTCTCAAAGTCTGATCTCTGCATCTCAGTTCTCAAAGGTCTTCAATGCTTCAATAAGCACCTGCTTGGACCTTGTTTATTGCTGCTTGTGGCTATATTTAGGGGTCAAGCATCGAAGGCTTTGTAGGCTTTATTATTATTCCGCCAATTTTTCTGGTTCGGCATGTTCCGCATGCGGCATTTGCATTAAAACTTGGCTGATTGATAAACATGATCAAATTTATAATGCGGTGTGCTGTATGTGCTTTTACATTTACAGCATTTAGCAGACGCTTTCATCCATAGCTACTTACAATTAGTACATTGTAAGTCGTACTGTTGACAGTACAACTGTCAACAGCTATTTTCTGGGTGGAGTTGCCGCATGACGCAAAACGGTACACTTACCAGTGATATGTTCTGATTTAATCTCATTGCGCAACAGTCAGTACGGACACAAAATGTGGTCTATACGGACTGTGCGCAGACCGTGCCCGCAAGAGCATACACTCACCTTGCTCTGTTCCTCTCTCTCCTCTGCATGCATCCATATGGGTTTGTTCTCATCTAAGAACACAAAGGATGAGATGTCAACCAGGACTATGTTTGCGCATGCACATATTCTGTCATTATTTAGAATGTCAATACCCTGAATAATAGTGCAATGTAAGAAATTCAGACATTATAATTTCACTTAGTTACACTTTTTAAAGCTGCATTACCTTAAATTTCTACATTTTAAATTAAAAAAACAAAACATTTTATATGAAAAGGGTGACTCGTCTTCAATCCTCAGGCCTCAACACCTTTTATTACCACCTCCCACAATTGTTTATATAGCCATTTCCACATTTTTTTCATTTAGTTTGTTTTTTGGAAGTTCCACCTCTTTTGATAGACAAGGGTCAGAGCCAATGAGCAGCATAAAATCAGTCTCTGTTTCAGAGCCGTTATACCCCTAGTGCGGGAGGGGTTGGGGTGATGTTTATTTACATGTGCTGCCATCTAATGGTCAAACAAGGAAAACTCCAAGCTAGGTAATACATGTTTATTTACATGTGCTGCCAGCTCATGGTCAAACAAGGAATACTCTAAGCTAGGTAATGCATGTTTATTTACATGTGCTGCCATCTAATGGTCAAACAAGGAATACTCCAAGGTAGGTAATGCATGTTTTTTTACATGTGCTGCCATCTAATGGTCAAACAAGGAATACTCCAAGCTAGGTAATACATGTTTATTTACATGTGCTGCCAGCTAATGGTCAAACAAGGAATACTCCAAGCTAGGTAATGCATGTTTATTTACATGTGCGGCCATCTAATGGTCAAACAAGGAATACTCTAAGCTAGGTAATGCACCTTTAAATATTTTGCACAATACTAAAATGTGTGTGTGTGCATGTAAATGTAATCAATGTAACGTGTGTGTCATGGTTTGTCCGGTGGACATCTTACCGTCCACGCAGCCAAACTCTCTTTCGTGAGCGCGGGTGAGAATCTCTTTATAGAGGGCCTCAGCCTGTTTAAACTTCCCCTGCTTCAGGTAACAGGATGCCTGGAAGAACCAGACAACAAATGATGAGGGGGACCGTACTATTCAGTAAAGTTAATATTTCACTATAAGAATGCTATGCAGCTTTAACAGTTCATCCTACAGGCTGAGGTCTCCCTACCAGATTGTTCTTGGTCTTAGCCACGTTGGGGTCATCAGGTCCCAGCTTGGTCTGGTAGATCTCCAAAGCTCTCATATAGTAATACTCCACCTCTCCATACTTGCCCTGGTTCTGACACAGCAGAGCCAGGTTGTTCAGCTGCTTGGCCACGTCTGGGTGGTCCTTACCCAGTACCTGGCAGGGACCATAACAAAATAAACAAGACACAATTTCTGGCGTGATGGCGTGAGCGTCTTTGCAATATTGTGAGACTTGGTGCAATTCAAACATGGCGGCGCACAGATAAACAAACATTTCATCAGATAATAACAGATAATTCGTCAATTTAAGCCAAAGCTAAATTAATAATTAAAACAATCAAATCGCTCTGGAAGATCTCGAAGACGAGTGTTTGGAGGACCTTGAAATTTACATTGACCAGTGTTTCCATCGAGTGGTCATGGGGAAGCCCAAGAGAAACTGCACAGAAGACTCACCTGGAGCAGTCTCCTCACAAAGCGGCGAGTTCACAGACATCCTGGACTAAATAGACAAGAAACTGTCTAGCTTTGATGCCCGACTATCTCCGGTGGAAGTTCTTTACAAAGAGTTTCAGTCGCTGCGGGAATCCCTGGAGTTCAGCCAGAAACAGGTGGTTGAGCTAACGGCAGCAAACAAGGTCCTCAGAGGTTCTGTTAAATCCCTCGAGGAGGGAATGACACGGCTTTCAACCGAAAATAAAAATATTAGAGAAGCAATCATTGATCTCCAGGCCTGTATTATGAGGGAGAATCTTATCATCTCGGGCATCCCGGAGCAGGCGGACGAAGCCCCAGACAAAGACTTCCACCGAGTGCACCGCCTAGGAGTAAGGCATCCGGATAGCCAGAGATCCAGGCCCATCGTGGCTAAGTTTGTAAACTACATGTAGAAGGAACTGGTTAAAAGCTGCGTCAGGGAGCTGAGAGGAACCAACTTCAGCGTGAACGATCAGTTTCCTTAGGAGATCCTGGACTGACGCAGAGTACTGTTCCCGATAAGGAAGAAGCTTATTGGAGATGGATCTCGGGCAATCATCGCGGCGGATAAACTTTACACTGATGGTCAACTGTACAGTGACCGAGACACTACTCCCTGGCTCTACTAGGAACCAAACCAAGCAATGGGTAAACTATATCATGATGATTAACATTCTTTTTTTATCGTTGTACTCTTCACCTCTCATTTCAATACTCCACGATGCATGGCAGGCTATTAGTAAAATACAATGCACGTCTCAACAGTATAGGCTACTGTGGTTATCTGATTAGTCTTTCAGATAATGTTCTGTGTATTTTGCTTTGCTTTTGTTTCATTGTCTTTTTTCCGTTAATGTTGCTCGTCCAACGCCGTTTACACGTCGATCAGCTGCACTATTTTCACACTGCCTAATTCACAAGCAGTCAGGCATATCGCTAGCACCAATACACAGGCGCATACAAGATGCACATAGAGGCGCACGCAAACACACACACACAATCATACACACACACTATCTCAAACTGTATCTGTTAGTTGAATGATGACTACATCAAATTCACCTCTCGGAATGTACAGGGAGTAGGTTCAAGGGAAGAAGGATTAAAAATAGTTTACCCATCTAAATAATCTACAATCAGACATCGTCTTACTACAGGAGACTCATTTATCCAAGACAGCAGATAAACTCAGCTCACCTCAGTTTCCTAACTCGTACTCCTGATTTAATTCAAAGCAAAGAGGTGTCACCATCATGATTAACAGAAAAATCTATTTTAGTCATAATACCACTACTGTAGACCCAGAGGGTCGATTTATTATAGTTAATATTTCTATTCAAAATACTGTATTGCTAATATCGATGGCCCGAATGTTGACGACCCCTGCTTTTTCCATCTCTTATAATTGGAGGGGACTTCAACCTGGTATGTAACCCAAAAGTTGACAGGCTTAGTACAGCAGGCAGTCACCATACTTGGAAATCAACAGACACCCTTAAACAATACATGAGTGATTTTGGTCTTTGCGATGTTTGGCATTCTTGCCACTCCAATTTGAGAGAATATACCTTCTTTTCACCAGTCCATCACTCATACTCCCGCATACATACAATTTTTTGTTCAGTAGCTCAATTATGACAGAATTTAGACACTCAGATTTACCCTTTCACTATCAGTGATCATGCAGCAGTTTCCATCACTCTTTCTAAAAAAAAAAAGAGTCACACCACCAACTAGAAATTGGAGACTTAATACATCATTGCTTAAAGATCTGGATTTTATTAGCCATTTCAAAAAGGAATGGGCAATATATTTGGAAACTAATGTTGTCTGGAATCTCACCATTTCTTCTTTGGGAAACAGCAAAAGCAGTCATGAGAGGTAAAATAATCACCTACTTATCATACAAAAAAATAAAATAAAGATCCCACGAATTTGAGCTAGAACTAAAAATAGAATCCCCACAGAAACACATGCGGAACGATCTGAGAAAATTAAAAGTTGAATTAAATGAAATTACTATCAAAAAGACCCAATTCCAGTTGCAAAGACTACGTTTAGAGGACTTTGAACAGGGTAACAAATCCAGCAGATTCTTAGCCAACCAATTAAAATTTAATAAAGAATAAACAACTATTTCTTCTATAATGGACTCAGCTGGGAATATGACTCATAACCCAGAAGAAATAAATAATGCATTTATAATACAAAAATTATATACATCAGAAATTAACCCATCTAGCTCAAACATCGATGTATTTCTGAACAATATAGATTTACCATGGTTAGATGATGAACATTTCAAGGCCCTGGACTTACCTGTCTCTATGACTGAACTCCAAGAAGCCCTCTAATATATGCCGAATTATAAAGCCCCCGGGCCAGACGGTTTTCCTGTTGAATTCTACAAAGAATTCTGGGAAACACTTGCGCCCACTTTCTATAAGATGGTAATGCAAATTGGGGAAAGTGGTATGTCTCCAACAATGAACTCCGCTAATATCACCCTGCTCCTCAAGCTATGCAAAGATCCCACACTCCCATCCAGTTATCGCTTATTAACGCAGATCTTAAAATCAACTAGCAAGAAGGCTAGAGAAGGTCACTCCTTGTATAATACACCCCGACCAAACTTTTATTAAGGACAGGCATTTCACTAACAACACACGCAGGTTACTTAATGTAATAGACTATGCCACTATTCATAACTTGGAAACTACAGTTGTTTCTTTAGATGCAGAGAAAGCATTTGATAGGGTAAATTGGAAATTTCTATTTGCTACTTTACATAAATTTGGATTTCGAAACTCTTTCATTGAGTTGATTAAAATCTTATACAGTTCCCCAAGTGCTTCTGTCAGGACAAATGACCATACTTCTCCAAGCTTTAGTCTTCAGAGGGGCACCAGTCAAGGTTGCCCACTCTCTCCCTCATTGTTCGCCATTTTCATAGAACCACTAGCGGCTGCGATCAGACAAAATAAAAATATTAAAAGGAATCCAAACAGAAAATGTACATCACAAGACAAGCCTTTATGCAGATGATGTATTACTTTTTCTCCTAAACTCACAAACATCTCCGTCTCCGATTACTCAATTAACTGTTGTAAATCCATAGTTCTACCTGTAATGTGTGATTTTAGTAGTATATCCATCACACCTCTAAAGTCAGGGAATATTAAATATCTGGGTTTACATATTTCCTCCAGGCTGTCAGAATTGACATGGCTAAACTACACGCCTCTACTTAAATCAATAAAGGATGACCTTGTGCGATGGACAACATTGCCCATATCACTCATGGGAAGAGTCGCTACCTAAAAAATTATGATCCTACCTAAAATTAACTATCTGTTTTCAATGTTACCCACACAACCCTCTTCTGTCTGGTTTAAGTCACTGGACTCAAGCATTTCTAAATTTCTGTGGAAAAAGAAGCCCCCACGAATCTGTTTAAAAACCCTGCAAAAATCTAAAGATTGTGGTAGTTTAGAACTGCCAAATTTTGCTCATTACTTTCTATACAACAGACTAGTATACGTCTCAAAATGGATAAATCAAACCCCCCAGGACCACTCATGGATGAACATAGAACAAACATTCTGTAAAGAAATAAAAATTCACGACTTACCATTCACCAGTATCAAACACCACACATGCTTTAAGTATCAACATAAACAGCTTCCTGACAGCCTGGTGGGAATTTAACAAAATCTATAGGTCTCCATTTATCCCATGCAGACTTACTCCAATCTGGAGCAATCCTGACATCGTGCAAAATAAGAAAATGCTAAATTTCCTAGGGTGGTATGATAAAGGGATAAGACATCTAGAGCATATAACACAGGCCAGTAACTTTATTCCATTCCAGGATTTATTGGCACAATATGGTATTAGCAATAATAAATTTCTGGAATACCAACAGTTAAAATCCATAATTAGGGCGAGATTTAAAGATAACGAAATGGACTTGCATCTACATTAACAACTGATTTTATTAAACTCTCGGCCCCGAAAATTATCTAAGATAAACATATTATTGCTAAAAACAAATGGGTTAGTCTCTCTCCCATTCTCAAAGTGGGAGACAAATATATCCATTAGTCCAGACCAAAACCTCTCGACGCAAATATGTTTAAATATTGTCAGCATGACAAAAAATCCCAATCTACAACCCGTACAGTATAAAACTCTTCATAGAACACACTATACAGGACAAAGAATGTTCAGAATGGGTCTCAGGCAGTCGGACATCTGCCTTAACTGCTCAGGTACCATCCCTGAGAGTTATATACATGCTATGTGGCATTGTGCACCTGTCCAAAAAGTCTGGCAGAAGGTATGTGAAGACCTATCGACTTGGCTAAGACACCCCGTCCCAGTTTCCCTATCACTGTGCATGCTGGGGGATTTAAGTGACATTAATATAGCGCTAGATACATCTTTCGTGCTTCTAATTGCCATATGCATCGCCAAGAAAACTATCCTCATGAATTTGAGGACCAAAAAGAATTGAAGTATCACCCAATTTAGGGATTTTCTTATAGAACACATTAGCATGAAGAGAATGTCTGCTCTCAAAAAAAAAAAAAAAAGTGTCAATATTCCAATCTCTCTGGTCACCCTTGATCAACTTAGTCAGGGCGGGTGTTTGCAGCCTCGCCGCTCTGAGTTCCGTGCAGTTGGTCCTAGGGGCTGGGTGCGTCTGGTGGGGCTGTTTCGCTGCTGGGAGTGGAGGAGGGATTGGGGGTGGCTAGCGTCAGCCTGGCCCCGGTGGGGAGAGCCGATCTGGCCTCCCTATGACTTCCTCCGCCTTCCCCCCTCGGTTAAGTTTCACTACACACCTTAGGACTCTGGGGGGCAGGCAAGTTGTGGGGCGTTTTTTTTTGGGGGGGGGGGGGGGGGGGGTTATTTAATGGTTAATAGCCACCACCCCCCCCCGGGTGGGTGGCCCCTGTTTTTAA
>JAOEHI010009139.1:2500-34026 GCA_025447815.1 Percopsis transmontana
ACACTCACACTAGAACACACAAAAGGCTACTAGGGACACACAATGAGATATACACAGACAGACACTCGCAAGGATACATACATATACAGTATATTAAGTACACACAACACACACCCACACACCTTGTTTACAGAAGCTCCCCCACAACCCCCACATTTCAGCCCCAGCTCACTGTTTACGTTTGAAAACACAGCCTACAGAGAGGGGTAGAGGACGGTGTGAGCCTATGAGGGGTGGAAGGGGAGGAGTAGGGGGAAGAGGTGCGGGAGGGACATGTGCTCTCAGTTTCAAACCAAAAGCAACCACAAAGGACTGTACTGTTAAATTAAAGAACTTCTTGCCACACATACACAGCAAAACATGACACGGTATATACTGTGCCTTCCCTCTTAACATTCTCAATCATTCTAAACTGCCTAGACACAAAGCACACATTGTCAGCTATCCTGGATGAGGTGTAGATGCCCCATTGCGCTGCTGTGGGTTCAGCTGCAGCTTGAAGCTAAAGTGATGTGTGGTTGTTACTGTCAGGCTCTAACCGTATGGACCCCAGTCACCCGTGACTGTACAGAAACCTGTCACGTCTCTCTCTCTTCTTCCCAGTTCTTCTCCTTTACTGACTCCATACCCCCACACCTGCCCTCGCACTGCGGCCATGTCTTTCCTTCACCCCTGTGGCCCCTACTAGTAGTGGCTGGGGGGGCTTCTGACACCTCAATGCCCCCAACAGCCACATAAAATCTAGTCACCTGGACACACACACTCACTGTCTGCCTTGTCTAATTGCAAAGGAAACCCCTATTTGCCCCATGCAGTCAGCTCCAATCAGCTCACCCACAGCTGGCCAGAGAGAGAGAGAGAGAGAGAGAGAGAGAGAGAGAGAGAGAGAGAGAATTCAAGGGGTCATTTTAATTGGATAGGCGGAGGCAGGAAGAGAGGAAGTGAGTCAATGTAAAAGGGTCTTTGAGGATGTAAGAATGTCACTTCCTGACTGTGGAAGACACATTAGAACCCATACAGTACGTATACACACAAACACCCCAACATCTGGAGGAGGCGTTAGACCCCCACGGGCATGCCATCGTGCCAAAGCTAAGAGATGAATGGCTCTGACTTGGGCCTACATCAAATGCACACACACACACACACACACACACACACCAACCCTTGTGCAAGTTGGCGATGATGTTGAAAACAGGCATAGTTTGGTTGTTCCTGCATCTCTGTTTCCACTTCATTCATGGCAGCACGGTCCTCTCTCCCGTTGGCAGCTCCATCTATCTGCTGTACAAACACTGTGCTGAAAAGCCATCCATCACCTCCGGCCCACGTTCCCGTCCCTTCCTGTAGTTATGATTGGAGCGAACCAGGGTATGCAGGAGAGGATGGGGGGGGGGGTCAGAGGGAGGCCGTGTTGGGTTTAATTTTTAAAAGATCCACAGACTGAGGTTTTCCTCTGCATGAGAAAGGTATGCCGTGGATTGACTAAGGAATGTTTGAGTAAGACTTCTAAAACACTTTGTACGCGTAGTGTGCATTTACCAGCTATGGTCAAAGCTATCTTGGTAAGACTGTGCTGATTCTGCAAGCTCCACATGCTGTTGCTCTGCATATGGAAACTTTCAAAGTTGTTTGTGATAGAGGCGGTGTCAATCAAATCATTAGAAGGTGATTGGACCAACTAATCAGAACAAGACCGACGTGGAGGAAGATTTCCCGAAGACAGGTACTTGGATGCTGGCTGGTTGTTCTGTAACCTGCTGACATCATTCCATTCCATTAAAGTTTAGTTTAGCTCTTTCACCAACAACTTAGGCGTTAGCAATACAAATTCCTATAGCCTAAGCCTATCTTAATTTCCCTCCTTGTTAAAATTAAATATGCTCATACAGGTGTGTACGCAAGCCCTGTGAGTCAGCAAAAGCTATTAATCCAGTGAATAATCAACATGAATACAGTCCTAACAGCTCATTTTAATTACCGCTATACAGTTCCTCATCCATCACAGCCCATCTGATTGACAGTGATGAAGTACGAAACGCCTGCCACTGTGGCAGCCAACACCAAACTGTAGGGGAAATTGATACATCTATCTAGCTGGGGGATGGATGGGGATTATTATTCTCAAGTGTTTTTGCATTGGGGTTGTCAAACTGGCATGGCCCAGATGCAGCAATCGTATTCACCATGGCATCTCAACCCTGAGGCTACAGCCTCAACCCACACTGACCTGGGTTGCTGTCTGACAGAGAGAGAACCACAGCTAGGCTATCTTAATGACAGCAGAGCAGTCAGTTACACAGCCACCGTAACAAACCTGTTTCTCACAATAGGTTTTTAGGACATACTTACTCTTTGGTTTAGCACACACTGGTTTTATGCAATGTATTCCACATTCAAAATGGCAATTTTCTTGAAAATTCTTTGCCTTTATATAAGACTTAACAGTTATTTCCTTATAAATACTTGGCATAGCTGGCTAATATTTTATCATATAGGCTTGAGTTTACTCCTGAGTTTACTCCTTAGTTGTAGATATATTTTACAACCTTAACATCTACCGTCAGGTCACATGGTAATATGTAATGCTAACATGTTTATCTATAATGTCAAAGTTCTACTAGCATGGGAATATATTGTGGGAGTCACCCCAAGCAATGGAAAAAACGAATAGTGAAAACTCCAAGTGGCCTTGGGCTGGACTATGTCTGTAAGCTCCATATTAGAAAAAAAATAAACAAAAAGAAAGAAAATAATAATAATAATAATTTAAAAAGAAGCAAAATCCATTCTTCAGCATGTCCCGGGGCACATTCAATAACCACAGACTAAGTGCTAGCCCTTAAAGTGACTGATGAAGAAAATATTTTAGACAAGCAATCCATCTTGAATTATTATACAGGGTGCATTTGTCTAATAAGACAAGACTACATTCCCTGTAGTCAATTCCCATTGTTAACGGAAAGAGAGTCAAAAGGGACAGCTGCCAAACCACCTAGTCTCCGTGGCTCAAATGTAAGCGCCACGTAAAGTACAATCAGATGGGGTTTTTTAAGACAGAGGGTTGGGGTTACCACACTATAAACCATTCTCCTTTAAAATCCCTGTGGGCCTTGACTTTTTCACAGACACCACCCATGATATGTCTGTGTGTACTTGTCTGAGTGTGTGTGTGTGTGTGTGTGTGTGTGTGTGTGTGTGTGTGTGTGTGTGTGTGTGTGTGTGTGTTTGTGTGTCTGGTGGGACAACGTATTTATGTGTGCATGGGTGGGTCTGCATTCATCCGTGCATGTCTGTATATGTGAAAAGTAAAGTGGGTAGGTCATACTGTCATACAGTTGCTTTCCCTGGCATACATATATACAGCCCGCCCCTTCTCTCTAATTCACTTCCTTTCTCTCCATCTAACCCTCTTCTCTCTTTCTCCTCCATGCTCTCTTGACAGGCCTGCTGACAGATATGATTTGGCTCTTTAGGCTTGGTGTTTTCAGAGCACAAGACAACTTTGTGGTTTGCGTCTCTTGAAGGTGACTTAGAACAAAGGGAAAACGGATAGAACACTGGCTTTAATGTCTCTTAAGTGTCTCCGTATCCACCTCTGTCATCCCTCTTCTTAGTTCTCTACTGCAGCTTTATACAGTGTGTGTGTGTGTGTGTGTGTGTGTGTGTGTGCACATGTGCTATTGTGATATGTGATGAGATTATTTGCAGTTGTTATTTGCAGTTCATAAACTCACATCATGTGACATAAATAAATCAAATTATAAAAAAAAAAAATATCACACTAAATAAATAATGAATTAATAGGAGCAGGAGGCTTGCGAACCAAGCTGAAGTTTTTTCCCTAATGAGAAAGATGATACTCCGGCTGAGAATTCAAACCTGGGACTCAAAAATGTGTTATAGAGCTTTCCAAAAGGAATAAAAGAACATTTTAAAAACTGACCAAAGAAAAGCACAGAAATGTCAAAGTCAAGAAAAAAAATCATAAATTGTGTTGCACGCTAAAAACTACCTGCTTCAGAGTAAGTAGCCTACATATAGTTATTCCTGCCGGGTCGTAAAAAGTATAAACACTAGCGGCTAATCCTGAATGACATAAAATTCAACACACAGTAACCAAAATGCAAGTGAGCACTCAATATCAATTAGAAAAATTATGAAATAGGTTGACATAAAGGAGTACATGTAATCCATATTGACAAACATCCATTGATTTGGGACTGTGTGGCACCTCAACCTTGTTGCACAGCCCTCAGCTGAAAGTCAGTGGGCTAATGAGAAGTGATAGGTAAATAAACTCCCTCCTTGGAGAGCGAGAACAGACACTGTGTGTCCAAAAAACACAAGCGTTTCTGTGCTCCTTTCAGCATGAACTTCATCGTCGAGGCAGCAGGCCATGAGTGACGTTTTCTTAAATACACATGTAACTGTGAAGAGCTACCTACAGCCTACACATTGTCCAACGGTGGTAAAACACAGGGTGTCCATCATATTGTATTAACTAACTTCAATTACTGAAATTGAATTTGATTAACAATAATTAATAATAATAATAATAATAATAATAAACCGCTGATATTAGTCAAACACATACAATATGTAAATAGACCAAATGTCTACCTGTACAGTATATGTCCACAAAAGCGCACATGCTCATATAGCTGGGTACATCACACTCTCCTCTTTGACCACATGCACACGTAAACACAAACCGATAACCGATGCACACACAAACTCCTACAGTGCCACACATAACCACACAGTGAAATCCATCAGGGCCCATCAACAGGATGAGACTAGGCAGAGTAGCTGGCTCTCCCCTTTGGGTAGTAGTGGAGGAATGTCAAGCTAAATAAACAGGGTGTCTGCAGGCAAACTGAAGCAGTCCCCACAGCTCAACTCCACTCCCTAGCGCCAAGTGGGGGAGTCAGGGAGTGTCAGGACACTTACACTGAACAGCACTTCTCACACAAACAGATGCTAGCTAGATGTGTAGCTGGCATGTAGATGTACCAGACACAGGTATCAGGAGAAAAATACACGTGTGTGTGTGTGTGTGTGGGGGTAGAAACACAAGCTGGCTGAGAACGTGTACCATAAACCACTCTCTCACATTAGGGTACCAAAATAAGGTTCCTAAATGATGATGTAGTATGCTATATGCATGTCTGCATAGAGGCAAGATTTAAATCAAGGTATAACCGAGTCTCTCGCACATGCATGCATTCATCTGGAACTAAAAAGCCAAGACTAAAAAATGTCTGTGAACGCGACGTCATGGTCAAGGTGGGCTGTGCGGGGAGAATGCCCACGTTTGAACGGACCAGCGCACGCAGACCACCAGTCCTCACTTTTACAAATATACAATAAAAAAAAACTAAATATACAGAACACACAACTGCAGTGCCTTGCATTGATCACTGAGGGGGAAGTGTTGGCCAGTATCCAGCAAAAACATACACGGGTCTGTAGGGCAGACCGACCTCTGGAAAAGACAGGGTCTGCGCATTGGATTGGAATAGAGGGAAAATGTAAGAAACAAAGAAAATATTAACAAAACTGAGGTTTGCGATAGGTCGATATTTTATCTAAACATCAGAAAGATGTAAGTGTGTGTGTGTGTGTGTGTGTGTGCGCGCGCGCTTCACTCTCTCTCCCCTTGTTTCTGCTTTCTGTCTCTCTGCCACTGACATATTTAGGGAACGTTGAGACTAACTGTCTCAGGGAAAAGGTGTAAGAGTCCAGGACAGAAACAAGAGGAGAATGGGATGCCGATGTGTTCAGCTTATTTCAAGGCAGGCTGAGTGGTATTATGTCATACTGCTCAGTACTGGGTTGTTATATTGACTATTGTTTCCACAGCAAATCATACAGGCTCCAGCAGAGCAAGGCAGGCTATGAGTACTAATGTGCTGCTGGCTTCTTAAGGTCAGGGAGAGGAGAGGAGAGGAGAGGATAGGAGCTTAAAACTCAGAGAGACAAGATAACAAGCTCTCTGAATTAAGACTTCACCTACAGGGCTTCGACACGTCGCCGTGGCGATGAGCACGCATGGGTTGCGGGGAAAACATCCTCGAAGCCCACTTTGAGGATGCCTGGAATGAATAGATAAGCCTAAGTAAGACAGCTATAAGTGAAATATGGGTACACTTGACATGTAACCTGAGCTAAGAGCCTCTGAAGAGCCCTCTGGCTGGGTTTCTCCCCTGCCTGTGTTCAGCAAATGAGCGGGAGAATCCTAATGAAGTTGTACTTGGCTCAATCAATACAGCTCAGGATGGGGGAGGAGGAGGAGAAGAAGAAGGAGGAGCAGAGGAGATGAAGGTGGCTGGCTTCTGAAGTGTGTGCCCGTGCGTGTCTGTTTGAAAGCGGGCGAGAGAGGGAGGGAGGACAAGTGAGAGAGAGAAGCATCGGAGAGGCAGAGCGAGCGAGGCTCGGTCTAAATCGAACACACTTAGAGAAAGACGATTGATTGTGGTCTTGGCTGGCTGGGCCCTCCTGTTTGGTTAGTCATCTATTTCTCCTGTATGCAGAGATCAAGCCCCCCCCCCACCTCCTTCCCTTTTATCTCTCCATCACAGATGACGGGACCAACTGGACCAGCAAATTTCCACAGCAAGAGAACAAACTTCTAATTAGCAACACTGCAACTCTCAGAGAAAGAGAAGTAATATCAACCGCATAAACGAACCGAGAATCAAACATAGGCGGTGGTGGGGGGCTTTGGCAGCGGCAGAAAGAAGAGGGAGAAACGAAGAGATTGAAAGAGAGAACCGATCAATACAGAAAAGTAGGTGCAAGATTAGAGCAGGGCCTGGAACAGGAGGATTTCAACAAGGTCAACATACAGTAGATGAAGAGGGGAGAGAGAGAGAGAGAGAGAGAGAGAGAGAGAGAGAGAGAGAGAGAGAGAGAGAGAGAGAGAGAGAGAGAGAGAGAGACCAGAATGTGTTGGCTGAGGAGCAGGCCCACCACGGCAAAATCCAATCCAGCACTGTCAGGTGTGAGAGCCCGGCGCGCAAAGCAGGTTTCTCGTCTGATTGCAAAAGAAAATTGAAGTGGCATCTATTGAGGTCTATCAATTATAGATTCCATCATGACTTGTCAGGGCCGAGTTATCACGGGTGAAGAAACACGCCTGTGGCCCACACGTCCACCTGTGTCCAGGGTCGTGCACGGACACGGGCTTAAACACGCGCTCGAAGAAGCTACTGCACCTGAGCCTAAAACATCCTCCCGGAATCAGAATCAGATTTATTACAGAGTACATTTCCCTCCGTGATGCTCTTTCCCATCTCTCTGATAGTCCCGTTGATGCTAGCTGAACAGGCTAACGTCCACCAACCCATAATAGCATGTGGACAGTGAGCCACTGTATGTGAAACCAGCTGTAAATAGGGGTTGGTGGGTGGGCGATCGGCACGCTGTACTCTGTGTGAGTTACGCAAGCTCAAACCTGCAAAGCTCTTCCTCAGAGGCCCTTGCTGCTCCCCCATTAAACAGGCACCATGCACATGGGGAAATAGGATTAGCGGGCGAGCGCACGCATTTCAAAGCGGGGAGCGTCCCACAGAGATTGGAGCTCAGCTAAATTGAAATATTGCAGTTATCTATTCATTCAACCATTAGCAGCCATGGCAGGTTACGTGTGTAAATGTGTGGCTGGCCTAAAAGCGAAGCAATGCCTCCTTTTTTGGAACGTTGCCAAACCCATGATTCTCAAGATGCGTGTGGGTGTGCGTTTAAGTGCACGTGCATCTAACCAGCGTTATGTATAATGATGGTACCACTTAAAGTGCGTTTTCCACAGTGCATTAACAAAGCTTGTAGCGTTTTAGCACCAGCCGCCTCGGCATCAAGTGTCACAGACAAATGATACTGCTAATATGCGTTTAACTTCTGACAGCTCTGTGTGTGTGTGTGTGTGGGGGGGGGGTGGGTGGAGGAGGAGATGGGTGTAAAAATCCTCCCTCCAAACTATTTCAACTATGTCATTCTGTTCCTCAGAGAGCCAGGGCATCTGTCAAACAGGGGGTCCAGCTGTCCTGTGGCTCTCCACCATTCCCACAGCTCAGCCGGTGCCATGGAGAGTGTAGGAAGACATATGGGTCTGGAACAAAGCAAGGGTTAAGCATGCACTTTAATACAATATGGCTGGTTTTTCAGAAACGTGACCCTGGCTCTCTCTCACACACACACACACACACACACACACATGCTCTTAAGGGAACGTGTGTGTGTTGCTAGTAATATTTAGACATATACATTCAACATCACCTTGCTTTACTAATCGAGCCACCATTTGCTGTGCTGTGTGAGTGTGAAGGCTGTTATGTCTAATGACCGTGGTTTGTTACGATGGGACTATAAACTGTGAAGGACAAAGGGGGTGGGTACAAGGCAAAGACACGTGCGTGGCCTTCTGAGCAATTACGAGACGCGTGTGTGAGCTTCGGCATGTCCGCATGTGTGTGAATAGGGCATGAAGAGTTGTGCTCTTCTTTTTTGGATTGTGTTGTGGCGTGCGTGTGTGTGTGTTTGCGTCTGTGTATGACTATTGTGTGTTTTGTGCAGTGGGCCTGTGTCTATGTGCTCACTGTCTGTCTGTCTGTGTGTGTGTGTGTGTGTGTGTCTTGGGACCAGGACAGGCAGATGACTCACCACCAGGAGATGCCGGGGTCAAAACTCTTGCAGCAGGAGATGATGACTTCATTACCGACTGAAAGATAAATGAAAACATCTCTCCACCTCTGCCTCCCTTGGTGTACTCCCCTGGGCACCCCTCTCTCCATCCAAGCCATTACGTTAAGCATATACATCTCGCTGGAGCTAACCATTTACTCATGATAATCACAATACTAAATTATTCGCCCTGACCCTTTGCTAAGGTTTCTGTTGGGTGTGCTCTGTTTGCAGTGTTATTGATTTATTCTCATTGTTTCAACAACAACCCCCCTCAGTGTTTGAACAGGGACATGAAAAACAGGAGCAAAGTGTCGGTAATCATAATTCAAAACAATGTTATGGATTTCTGTTACAAAAGCCCAGTGCAGAGGCTGAATCGTATTGATCTGTTACACTGGCGCAGTGAGTAGGCTGCCAGACAACACAGGAAAGATCAGATGTAATTTGGGGTTCAGGCAAACCTTGTGGAGCAGTGCTGCCATTTGTCATCATTTTGTTCTTTTATTTTTTTTTTTACTATGTTCTTTATTATCCATTGTTCAGTTTTTCCTATTTGTTTTTCCTTGCATCAAGCATTTTTTCCTCCCTCAATTTGAAGAATATACTTATTGCCAACAACAGAGGGTGATAGACCGGCACACACCTCTGTGTCTTTCACATGCATTTCCAAATGAGTCATAAACTCATGCCTGATTATGGTCTAATATGTTGGCCGACAATCTCTTGCAGAGATACGTTTGCTTCATGGACATAAAACTTACTTAGCTCTGGAGTCAGTCAGCGATATCGAAGTCAGGAGTTTCAAAAATGTATACATCATAAATGGAGAAAGTGGGCCGTGGGTCCAAAATGCAGATGTATAACAATTAGGAAGAATCTCAGCCATTTCAGTGTTAGCAGGAACAGAAAGTGTACCAGGTCATTTAAAACCTCTTATCTGGAGAATATTAAATCTATTAACCTTGCTTGTTGCAGCAATACTTGCTTTTGACAACATCCTCTGAATGGCGCTAGTCTGTTGGGGATTTTAAAATATCAAAATATGACTTGAATAGAAAAGATAGATACAGGTTAAACCATGGCTGCGGTCGAATAGTCTTTTTTGCTTAGGAATCTTCCTAACCCAGTGAAATGACCCAGAAGTATCAAAGTGTCAGCCATAATACGAGCTGGTCGAATTCTGTAAATGCTAAGGAAAGGTGCTCAATGCTTCCTTTCTTATCTCCTTTAGGGTACACCGGACTTTCCTTTATGAAAGGAAAAAAAGATAATGCTTTCCCACAATTCCTTGCGGCAGCATCATTTAAAGCAACGCACCATTCGGCCGGTCAAACCAAATTCATTCACAGAATCCTGTTTAATAATCAAGAAATCTAGAGAGGAAGTGATGACGACGTTTAAACAAGAACAGAATGAATTCCAGATGAACACCAAACCATTGTAATATCGCCTAACCACTGCTTTACATTCATACGTGGGATGTCCCTATTGCTACCTGATCTACTGGCCACGGTCTCACACAAGTAGTTGAATTGGGCTGACTGCCCTGCTCAGTGGTAGTCTGGAGATTTGGAAGAAAGGGAGAATGATGCATATTGACTTTAACAACCTTCTTATGACATCCCTAAGATGTAGCTTTGATATGGGACTGGAACATGATAGCCTAAAGTTAGGCTTTCCTAGGCTTTTATTACTGCTTCTTCTTTCTGTTTCGCCTATAAGAAAGATACAAACACCAAGGATTTTGACATTTTCAGTGTGGACAGTGTTTTATTACACCAAATGTCTCTCATCTCCTCTCCCCTCCTCGTCCTGCTTCAAGTGAATCGCTGCCTGGCTCTATGAATGAAATGAAGCAGTCTAGATGGGCTTTCTGAAAGACTCCTTGGACAAGAACAGGAAAGGTTAGCCACAGCACTGCCACCATATTATATTCAATCTATAAAATGTGCCCCTCTCTGCAGAACCATCCTGTGTCCACATAAAACACAGAGTGACTTACAGTAAGTGGAATTTACTAGTACTAAGGAGCAAGTAGGGGTTAGACATCTTGCTCAGGGATCCTTATAACCATGTTAAATGGTCTGTTCTGATTAGTCCAGACTTCACCCATGATGTAGTCTGAATAAAGCTTGTCTTTTGCTTTTTTTTTTTTTTTTTAAGAAAAGGAAATGTTTTTCAGTCTTTATCGTCTATTTATATGTTAAATTCAATATGCTAATTAAAACTATTAAAAATTTAAAGTTAACAAAATGTTCTCCCAGTCATTTAGGATGGACCAGTTGTACAAGTGAGTGGGCCCAGTCCCGTTAGGCCCACCCATAACCTAGAGTCGACCACCCTAACCACAATAATATCCTGCTTCCGCTGCCCCCGCTGTTCAAAGAGTCATATGTAATGTGAAGGAATCCACAAATCCTTCATTAAACAATAGGCACACAGCCACACATATACATAGAGATGCACGTTACACACACAGGATATACAGAAGCCCGCATGGGGACATGCACAGACACACACACACACAGCCCAGAGTGGCGCCGTACAGGGTTGTGGTGAAAACGGTATTATCGCTCATGGGCCACGTCCAATAAGCAGAACCTGTGTCCCCGTCAGCCAGGAACCTGCCTACAAAGAGAGGAAGTGGAACCCTACCACCTGATACCGCAGCATTGCAAAGCCCCCGGGGGGAAACATTTCAGTGTGACGCCCCTTGATGGATTAGGTGATATTCCAAAAACGTGTTTTTCTTAGGTCCAGGCAGACGGCAGGCAAATTGCTGTGCACACAATGAAGGCAAACAAGGTAAAGTGTAGCAGAGGCGGCGACACAGCAAATTAGACAACGCTTCGGGACAGTTGTAGGTGGAAAGACGCATTTGGGAGTGGGAGGATGTGGTGTCATTATTCACTGAGTATGGTCAAATAGGATGAACCCTTTCATCTTTTCGAAACAAACACTGACAACCTGTTTCTTTGCTCTTTCCGCTTCCCTCTCAATCCCACTCTATCGTCTTTAATGTTTCAATCCACAAAATAACAACAATACACAGAGCAGTAGGATATGAAATGTGTGTAGCCTACGGTGGAGCAAGGCACCCAGTTGAATAAAATAAAATAAACATGGGGAGGTTGAAGACACAAATTACGTTTATTTATTCCTTAACTGACTGGACAACAAAAACAGCACATGGAAGATGAACCCATTCCTCAAAATGTTTTGACACAAAATGCTTTGTGTTACAATGAGCACATGGTAGACTACATCTGGGGCGTTTAGGGTCCATTTCACATTTCACACATCCCCACACTTTTTTTGTAGTTTCTAAATTATCACAGTATGGTTTGTGACACTGAACTTTGACGTAGAAATAAAAAACAGAAAAACATCTTTCTGACACCCGAAAGCATCCTACAAAAGGTCGTTCAGTTATATACAATGTCTATGTGTGTCTCCATGGCCTGCCCTGTTTCCCCTTGTCATCACCTCCCTCTTTGTCTCAGCAGTATGTTGCACAGTTGGGACGCCATCTCCGGGGACCGCCATCTGTGTGCCGGGGATGGCAGGCCGGCCTGACCCATTTACCAAAGAAAGACACACTTTTATCTCTTCCCTACACTCCAACCCTCTCTTATAATCAGTCGCTGTGTTGCCGTACGCATGTATGTTCCATCTCCATCAGTCGTTTGTGACTAGCATTCTCTCTCTCTCTCTCTCCTCCACCCCCAAAGGGGGGATGCTATTTCTGTCTGTCTCATAGGATCCCCTGCACTCTCCAACTAGACACCCTTGCAGATAATCCAAGTGTTTTAGACAACTGAAAATAAACATCACAACAGACCGACAGCGACAAGCTGATAATAAAGACACAAATTGTGTGTTTGTGTGTCCGGGCCCAGCCAGTATATGTTCATTGGTTGGGGTGTATACAGAACTAAACAAATGACCGTCTTAAAATGTGCTTGATAGTGGAACGAGGCAGTAATGACCAAACTCAATTAGCTGGGCTCCACACATGCCTCCCTGTGTGGCAAAGTCTCTGGGTGAGCCACATACAGTGCACAGAGACTCATAAATCCTGATTATTTTAGCTAATGAGCTCTCACACACGTCTCAATAAATCACTCACACACACACACACACACACACACACCCCGCAGGTGTGTACACACTAAGAGCATTGAATATACCCACACTAAAGTCAATGTAAAAACTGTTGTGTGCACATAGAATTCCACATGCTTGTGCACACACACACACACACACACACACACACACAGTAGCTCACCTCGCAGCCTCCCCTCATCTAGAGGTGTTTGTTTAAGTTGAGGGTTTAATAAGGCTTCACATCTGAGAAAACACACCAGTGCTAAAGTCTAGACACTGACAGACAGGATGCACACACACTCTGGCCCCCAATTAGCTGACCCTTAGCCTTATCACACACACACACACACACACACACACACACAGGAATCGTCCAGCCTCATCTCCACGCAATGTCACCTCCTGATCTAAGAATACGTTTTCCCCTCAACTTAGCTTTCTGTATGGCTTACAAGGCAGGAGGAGCACACTTGAAGAGGTTCATTATGCCAAAACTAACCCCCCCTATTCCATTACCCCATTTTTCCATCTTTTCCGCTGCGACCGCAATACTCCTTGATCGCTGTCTCTGCTGTCAATCATCTGTCTTCCATTCTGTCTCCTACCCTCCATTTCTCCCCTTGACACCGTGTGCACTATTCATTCAAGCTGACCTGGGTGTGTGGTGAAAACTAGTGGTTTTGGAGCTGCAGCAGTTTTAAGTGGACATCGTTTTGGGGCCACAGGCCAACACAAATAAATGAGCTCCCATAAACACAACAAGCACCTATCTTTATCTACCCCCCCCACGCTACCCGGGACACACATGGACACACCCTGTCCAAAACCCTGGACACAGCCAATGCAGAAGGGATAGAACATTAAAAAAAGAGCAATTTGTTGCTCCACCTCAGTGCTGGAGGAGCAAGAGTTGGGGGAGGATAAGACGTTAGCGTGACAGGACCTGCCACGGATAAGGCTGACAGGAAAGGTCATGTCACATGACCCTGATGTCATGGCCCAACAAGGGAACTGAGCGTTCAGAGAGTTTGATGTGGCCTGAGAAAGAACTAATTTGATTTGTGTAGTTCATGGGAGCTCTGGATGAGATGTGAACTGAAGGTTTGGGGGATGGAGATAATGGTTTCTTTTTTTGAGCCAACGTCCTTGCAGTCATCTTAATGCATTAACAAGAACTGATCAAAGGTGTAGGCCTACAATGCCTTGTCAAACTAAAACCCAGATGAAGCTTAATGCAATTTAGCTTAATGCAATTTAGCACTATAGAGGTGAAATTCAGATGTTGCCCTTATAGGCTGTATTTGATTAGGCCTACACAAAGATATGGATAGATGGATGACACCTGTTGATTCACCAAACTGACTTTGTTTGTTTGAAAAGGACCAAATAACACAGTATTTATGCCTTAAGCTGCGATCACACTGACATTCCGTAATCACTTCGTAACAAGTAGGCTACAAATGCTTCTTTACAGTACCTAAGTAGAGTTTTCAGGTAGGCCTATATGTACTTAACTTGAGTATTTATTTTTCTGATAGCTTTTTACTTTTACCCAATACATTTAACAAACATATCTGTACTTTCTAGTCCTTACATTTTCAAAACAGGCTCGTTACTATAATTATTTATACTATACTATAGGGAATTATCGATTATTTTTATTTTGCAACAATGCACACCTTTCCAACATCAAGACTGATTTCAACCTAAATGGATGGATAAGACAGAAAAGAAAAACAATCTCTTGGTATATCCATGCATATCACGACTGACGTGAAAAATGAAGACAAAACAGACAAGAAAGGAAGACTCAACCGCAGAGAAAAGGCATCTATTGAATGTGATGTCCATGACAGGGTGAACTAGTAATGTCAGGGCTTAAAGTGAACCAGACAACACTGCTGACTGAGCAGATTCAGAGCAGCAGGACATTCCCCATCAATGGCCTTATTTAAGATAAATTTTAGAAGTTGTCGGCTCTAAGAACGACTCTTGGCGAATGCGTTTGTTGTGTCTTGTTCTCAAGTATATTATGATATTATATTAATATGACTTGAGGTTCAGTTACCGTCGCACAGAAACAGCCGGTAGAAATGTCCTACAAAGGCTACTTTTTACTTTGAGTAGCCTACATTTCAGAGCCTGTACTTTTTCACTTTTACTTGAGTAGGCCTAAAAAAGTTGAATGAGTATTTTTTCCCACAAGTAGCTGTAGGCTACTTGTACTTGTGTGTGTAGCCTAACTTTTGCCACCTTTGACAGTTAAAGTAAACACACCTGGGTAACGTCACACAAATCGAAGTCAAGCTTTATCTTTGGTACGGAGTGAAGAGAAAAAAAGTCTACGCATTCGTTGGAATGGAAGTGAATGATCCCTGTAGAAGATCTGCAATGATAGCAATAATACATCAGTCATGTACTCATATACTGGCAATGGTCTCTCTCATGCCACAACAAATACAAAATGGCCATACCTCAAATGTAATTTACCCAACTCTCGCTCTCGTTAATGCATTTTTATAATCAATGCTCTCCTAATTCTAGGGGATCTGAAAGCAAAGCTGAGCAGGCAGGGGAGAGCTCTTCTGAAAATGACCTTTACAATTTATATCTTGTCAGCGTTGTATTGTTTCTAATGAAGATGACACATGACTTGTCTAGCGGTTGGGAGAAGCCACTCTGTATTGACTTAATGCGCTACTCTGCCCAAGCAACAGGGCAACACTGATGACAGAGTAAGCGATGGTAATGGGGGAAGAATGGTGTAGTCTGTGGAGTTGCTGCACCATCTAGTGGTAGGAAGAGACTACTGTTTAAAATGTATGTCCCGCAGTGTAGCTTTGTAGCTACTGCTACATTCAAATAAATAATAAAGGGTCAATATTCAACTTGAATCTTTTCGCAAGGTTTGTATATCTTAAATGAAATAGTATACATATACCTTAGAAAACCTGATATAAATAGATAATGTCACAAAACTTAAGACAAGAAAAATGTTTAATTTTTTTTTACTTGGTATCAATTGTGCATTACAGTATAAACAAGTATTTTTAAGTGTCAGTATCCTTCAAGATGTTATACACTGAGCTACCAGAAAAGTAGAAAGTCAGTTATTTTAACAGTGACATTTAGGTTGTCCTGATGCAGTGCTGCAGTTAAATGTGTTGCACTAGTTTCTCTTATGGAATGAAAAATAAGCATCTAAAACTGTATATTAAAAAATGTAACGTAATGCTTCATTACATTGTTCTGGGTTGAACAAGTCTGAACTGTGGCCAGCAAGGGAGTGATAAGCAATACGGAGAATGTAAGTAGCTCAGAGTACAGTTGTTCTACAGAACAATCCAGCATAGTGTTTCATGTTCCCACATTCCATTTTCTTGGGAGGAATTTTAAAACATTCCATGTTATTATGGAATGTAGGAATAAAGTGGCCATGTGCCATAATAGTTCCCTTAAATTGCAAATTCTTACAAAATGTGCTTGAAATTGTACACTAGAAAAAAGTAGTAGAAAGATGTACTGGAAACGGGAGGTTTCATGGTGTGGTTGTCGACACCATAAGGCTTTTAGCGTAGAAAACTGCCAGCCCATAAAGACCTCAGACAAGGCATGCTGTGTGTTCAAACAAGTATGCATCTTTGTCAAAAACTATGGAATGTAAAGAATTACTTTTTTTACACATTATTTGAACATGTCACTATTTCAAGATATGATGAGGGAAATGATAAAGAGCTATAAACAACAATTTTAAAAAAGTACCACCGTCTGTCAGCTCACACTACACACCCCTCACACTACACCTGCCCTCTCTGCCCACCGGTCAGCCAGGGCGCCGGTAGCAGGCTTCCTGGTAGGATGTGGCATTGAGGGCGCTGAACATGTCTCTCCTGACGAAGGAGAGGAACTTCCTCAGGGGGCAGAGGGGCTGGATGGCGTGGCGTTCGTGGGAGCGACAGAAGGGGGTCTGGAATGTCACGTCTTCACCGTTATACAGAATCCTGATGAACAGCTGCCCGTCCGCCACCTTGGACTTCTCCCTCCTGGCCCCTCCCTTCTCCTGATGCCCCGGTCTGGGGGGAGGACTCTTCCACAACTCAAAGACCACCCTCGCTGCAAAGCGGGGGAACCTGGCCTCCTCCAGTCCCAGGGCGCTAAGCAACGGCGCCACAGTGACGTCGTGCGCCGAGGAGAGCGTGAAAACCTCCTCGCCCTCTGCTCGGGGTTTCCGTCCCGCCTCGTTGCCCCTGGCGACGCGTTCCATCTTTGCAGCTGTTCGGTTGAGGTAGGGGTGCGTTGCCAGGATGGCGTATTTATGGTACAGCCCCGCCCTCCGCCGCGCCGCCTCGTCCTCCAGCTGCTGCCGGCGGATGACGGCAAACTGGGCGAGGGTCAGACAGCCGCCGGCGCGAGCGTCGCCCCCCGCAGACACGCAGGGGAATGGCAGGCTGTGGCACAGGTGGCACAGCAGGGAGTCTATAGGGTTGGCGGCGCGGAGCTGGCGGGTGGGCAGGCCCAGCGTGCGCGCCATGTCCATGTACGTCCTCTCCAGCTCGCCGTCGGCCACGCGGAGGCGGTACTGCCTCCTCTGCTCCTCCTCCAGGTAGCGGTTCCGGGCGGGGCAGTCGCAGGCCGCGCCGCAGAACAGCGTGCTCCACTGGTGTCGCACTGTCAGCTTCGCCCAGTCGAAGTCGGGGAGGAAGCCATAGAGCAGGGCCAGTCCGCTCTGCAGGGTGCGGCTCTTGCTCGTGGTCTCCACCCACACCTGGCGGGGCGCCCAGTCCGAAGGGAGGAACTGGTGCCGTTTGTAGGCTTGGCGGAGGAGCTCGCCGTTACGCAGGTGCTGGACCACACCTAGACACGGGACGAGAAGAACACATTGAAAGCCATTCCCCTGCAGGGAACTGGTGTTTACTAAGGGTTTCTGCAGGTTTCTGCAGGTTTCAACAAGTTTCAACTTTCTAAGACCCTTTTAAGACCATTAGAAATGCAATTTAAGACCCATTTCACGTCCACACAAAAAGCGGCTGGACTTTGGTGATGCGCCCAAATAAATACAGAACCATATTGGGTGGTGGCAGGCATTTGTTGGTGGCGTTATGTTTTTTTGACTTCCCACGTGACTTTAATGCCTTTATACTTAGTTTCTAATTTGAGCATTTTCTTGCACAACTTCAAAAGTTTTGATGAGGAGATGCCATGTTAGCCCACATGCGCGAAACACTAGCTAGGTGTGCTCTGATCAATTATGGCCGGGCTGCAGTTTGCATTAGTGGTTTTGTTACAGCTTGATCAATACAAAATGTTCCCATAAAATACATTTAAAAGTGAGACTGAAGTTAATGTAACTTTATACAGTAAAGTAACGCTAACTTCATAATCCAATACATTTTTAAGACCTGTCAAATATAGTTTTTAAGACATTTTAAGGCCTAAAATTCAAATGATTGGAATTTAGACTTTTTAACGACCCGCAGAACCCCTGTTACTAGAATTTACTTAGTTGGTGATATAAGAGAAAAGCAGATAAACTTAGAGGCTTCTACATTACAGAATAGCCAGTGCTTACAGAACTAGGGCCAGGCGAGTACACATACAGCATGTCAATTACAATTCGACCTCTGAGGCTAAAGACACTGGGTACCTGTCTGTGTGAGCTCCCCCATCTCACAGGCGCTGTGATTGGGCAGACGGGGTACAGAGGCCAGGGTTGACTCCCAGTGGCCACGCCCACCATGGCTCATGTGGCTAATGAAGGCGCTCAGCCTGGGGTGGGAAGGCGTCCTGGGGGAGGCAGAGGTGAAGGTCAGGCGGAAGCAGCCAAAAATAGAGCATAGCAAACTCCACAACAACATCCACAAAAAAACCTGGAACCGTTTCCAGTAAACAATGTTACAATATGATTAAGGAATTTACTACTTTCTCCGAATGCAAATGGTTACCGCACTGCCACGGTATGCCACCAGAGGGCAGTCTTTCACAACACTTTCCGGATAATGTTTTCCAGTGTGTGGGGGTGGGTAATAGCAGAGAGAGATATAAAATACAGTATAATAGAATGCATTGCCTTGGCACAGACTCACACACAGCAGTGAGAGGGCAGGAGAGGAGCAGCCGGGAACAGATTATAGATGATTGAAGATTGCATCTGTGCTGGCTCAGATGTTTCAGATTAAAGATTAACGAGCCTGGCGGAGGGACACAAGCATACACAAGACGCAGCACACACACAGTTTCCATAGCAATTATGGCTTGGATGAGTGGCACACCGTCTAAATGCAACCTCCATCCTATCATGGTCTGTAAACACAGTGACACGCATTGGGCCTAACCTTGAAACATACATTTACTATTCCATCCACACACAGAGGACCATATATTTTAGGGTAGATGTGCTTTGAAGTGCTAGCCTGCATCCTGCACTATGGAAGTCATGCTCGTCTTTTTTTTTTTTACTTTGTTGCCTCGTCAGCATCGACCCTCCCACCCTCCAGAGAGAAATATTACCGTATTATGTAAAATGTCCGCCAGTGCTGGGAGTATGGGAGCATCCAATTTTTGAATTGTAGCTAGACAGAGACAATCTGTATGTAATTGGTCGCAACGGGAGAGCCAAACTGTGTGAGGTCATAGCACAGACCTGCTAACGTGGACAAAGGCGCAGCTAGAGAGCCTGTTAGCCTTATTGTTGCTAACTGCAGATTATACTGTGGTGCCCAATTACGTTAAGAAGGGATTATTATCACTGCATAGGGAGACAGGGAGAGAGATTCATGAGTATAGAGGGCGGGAGACAGAGAGACAGACAAAAGGGTAAATGAATGAGAGGAATCAATGGAACAGAATTAAAGGGCTTTGGGATAAAGGAGCTAAATAAAACAAATTGAGATGGTTGGCACAGAATTATGACTTGCGACAAAGTAATGAAACATGAAATATGGAGTCAAAAGAAATTGGGGAAGGGTGGTGGGGAAGGGGCATAAGACACAAAGACAGAGAGAGAGAGCGAGCAAGCAAGATCCCAGTATAAGAGAGCTCAAGTTAACCGCAGATGGAGACAGGCTGGTGCCAGCAGCACACACACACACACACACACACACACACACACACACACACACACACAAACTATAGGTGCTCTTTAAAGGCTTCCAGCCAGGGCATATGCTCGGTCAGAGAGCAAAATAATTACACCCCTGGCTGCACAAAAACATACAGACAATGCCAAGGACCTAGAAACAAGCAGCCCGGTTAAATTATGTATTTTCCTCTGACAGACACACACACCAAACCTAAAACGCATACAATCACACACACTCAAACCAGTAATGTGAACCATTTGAGGTTTAATTTTCTCTCTTTAATCTGTTTCTGCTTGGAGGGCTGTACTATCCTGTAAACTCGAAAACTGGCTTGAATGTGTTCACAGAGCCAGGCGCCAGCTAAAGAGGGGGAGAGCAGAGAGAAGTGAAACACTGTGTGGAGCTTGGCATGAAGGCTGTCTTTGCAGTGGCGCTACAAAAAATAAATAATATACTGAAACAGAAAATGCAACATTGGCGATAGTGTTGGTGATTGTCAGGTTGTGTAATAATGTCATTGATTGATTGATGTATTTATCAAGATTTGGAAACAAAGCTAGCACACACACACACACACACACACACACACCAAGCTTGACTAAGCAAATTGCATCGTTTTTCAGCATCATAACTAAACAATGTGTACCTCTTCTACCGTTTACAACTGGGAGCCCACTGGACCAATGCAGGGTTTGTTCAGCTGGTTTGTGTTTAGCTGTGTTTCCAAATCCCTCTTTAAAATCTGAATACAGTCATTCATTGGCACAAGCCAACTTGCCTTGAATGTCAACATCAAGGTTAATATCCTTCTTTTTACAATGCAACAGATTAACTGCTTTGTCCCTTGGCACTATATGCACTGTCCATACACAGTGGCAGGCCAGCTGCATCCAGATGTGCAAGGCTTATGCAGAATATAGCCAATGGCAGATGCCCAAACAAACTGCCCCCCCCACCCCGGATCACACACACGCACACACACACACACACACACACACGTGCGTGTGCGCAAACACTAAACTCAGACTGGCAATTGACCATGTGGTCAAAATCATATGCTAAGAAGATTCACCAGAGAAGCTCTCTCCCTGGGAGATTAAGGAACATTAACCCAGAGACACAAATGTCAGTGTGTGCGTTCAGTCTGCATATGAAATGCAGACATACTGTATATATATTTTAAGGGTGAGGCAGGTGAAGAGAGCAGGCTCGGGGTTGTTAATGAGCGGCTGTAAAAGCTCCCCTGGGTCCTCTGGGTTCCCTGGCGTGGCCCAACGGTACCCACCACTGACAGGATCGTGGCCAGTCCGGCTGGCTACAGTAGGGCTGCCCTGTCCACTGGAGAGTGGGAACGGTAGGCTACATGAGCAGGAGGCTCCCCTTCTCAGAGTCCTTTGTAGGGCAAGTGGAAAACCAACGGTCGCAGTCCCGAATAATGTCTTCCAGTGCCCCGGGCGAGCCGTCAAACAACTCCGGTACTACTTTTGCCGGAGGGGCGGTAGATGAAGCCCCAACCAATGTGCCGGCGGCGTGGTCCTCCACGCCAGCTGATAAGGTGAGTGCAAGCGCAAGCCAGAGAGAGACACAGGAGAAGCAAGAGACTGCAGCCTAACGAGCCGGGCTCGGCGTTTGTTCAACACAAACTGGACTTACAGGCCTACTGCAAAGAAAACAAAAAAAAAAACATAGCATACGGCGCTAACAGGAACACAATAACCGACGGTGTGAACCACCGCCGGAGGAAACTAAATAGTCTTGAATAATCACGCCCCAGGTGCACAGATGACCTAATGTCGCAGAGCAGGAGCGTGGCAGAGAACCCTCTCTTGAACAAGATAGTGGTACTCCCATGTGAAACAGTTTGTGCCGATAAAAAAAAAAGTATTTATAAAAGATCATGAGTGCATCATTGCAAAACGGTATGCGGCAAAATAATCACTTTTTATCTCTTAAAGCTAGAGTAGCTGAAAAAAATTGAGTGTGTAGTAGACACAGGCCTACTATAAACCAAGCCAATCACCGCCGTCGGAACGAGAATATCGAATGCAGTAATTGGCAGGGTAACTGTCACTCAACCTCATCAATGACGTGCCCAGAGATACCTGAGTAGGTGCTCACCCCCGGCTCACTCTCATATCCGACGAAGCTACGTACATACTACTCACCGGTCATACCAAGCTGAGGAGAAGAAGCAGCAGGACGTACCAAGCTAATCTGAGTTATGGCAGAGAAATTCCCAGTGCAACCCAGAACTGGCAAACAAAGGAAGACTTTGTTTGAACAGGTTATGAACAAAAAAGCTTTAGATAAAGTGCGCAGTCAGACCAGGGTGAATATTGGTGCAGCTTTCCAGCGATAGAGACAACTGCGCGATTTCAGTGTGTTGAAGAGTGACGCCATGGTCGCTATATTTCAGGTATTCTTGCTTTTTTCATTTGGATGGTTATTTGTTAATATGAAGTAGGCATATGTATCGCTAGCCAACATATCCAAAGAGTATAGAAGCAATGTAAGTTCTTCGACGTATCTACCTACTTAGCACGCACAAATGCAATTACCTACACCTGTGCACATTTCTTTGGACTGTACACAGATCCTCCCGGGGTTTGTCGATGGTTAGTGAAATATTTCCGAGTAAAGTAGCGTAGTTCTCAACAGTGATTGACAAAGATAAAAAGGGGACAAGACATAGTTTGCAATGTTTATATTTAACTTACCTGAATGCAATTTGTCCAGGCATTGTCCTGCACCAGGGCCCACTGCACTAGGGGTGGGTATTGGCAATACGATACATTGCGATACAATACATATCGCGATACATTGGGATATTCCACATAGTTCACTGAAAATGTAAAAATAGAGCTGGAATACCACACATCGGCTATATATTTTGAAGGAGCCGCTGTAATTTTGTCAGCTGCGTCTGTCATGCTGCATCCAAATTTCACTCCACCGGAAATGGTGGCCGTCAATTCTAGGCAACTAGCCGTACTGCGACATCTATAGGAACGGAGGTTGTAGTTCACACACCGTTTAAAACGTGAATTTTCTTTCTTTCAAAAAATTGTTTTTTGAGCTGGAAATCGATGTAGCATATAGCGAAAATAAATATTGCAATATATTGCTGTATCGAGTTTTTAGCACAGCCCTACACTGCACCAGCGTAAGGTCTGACGATGGGTCTGAGGATTTCATCCTGGTACCTAACAGCAGTCAGGGTACCGTTGGCTGGTATGTGGGGGTCTATGTGACCCTCCAAGGATATGCCTCCCCAGACCAGCACTGACCCACCGCCAAAGCAGTGTGTATAGAATGATGAATACAGCATTGAATGACTGCATATGAAGGGGGATACAAATACAAAGACAGGCTGAAACTGTGGTGTTATCAGGATGTGTCATCTAGCCTCTAGGACCACAGAGAGAGCTGAACAGGAACAACGTCAACAGGGGAGAGACAGAATAGGCAATCATGCACCGTTATCTTGCAGGAGGCTGAGTGTCTGACTTAATATGTGTATGTCTAAACAGCTGTATGTCTTGCCAAAGCTGCTACGGGAGCGTGCTGCTCAAATCGAGTGAGAGTAAACTGGCATCCACGCCTCAGCAGACAATGCACGTGTGTGTGTGTATCCGCAACCAGGTGTAGCAGAACAGATGTAGAAAACCTAACCCACCTGTCACCACTGAAGAGGTCAATGACAGGAAAGTAACAGGAAAAGGGGGGATAAAGTGTGTGTTCTATTCCTTAGCAAGGGGGGCAGTACGACCATGTTGCATACAGTAGGATGCTTAGGTTATAGAGATGCCACGACCTAGCTGCCGCGTCTTTCTTAGGCACACACACACACACACACACACACACACACACAGGCACACACACACACACACTGTACCTGCTGGGAGAAAGGGTGCAGTCGATGGCTGGCCGTTTGGTCTTAGGGATGGCGTAGAGGGGGTAGCGGTCGCCATGACGAATCATCACCTGGACAGAGAGCAGCTTGTAGTCCACTGGGCTGTGACCTGGCATGCAAGCACACCGATGGGTGATTACATACCTTACATTTCATAACATTTCCGAGACTTACTTATTGCACTGCAGACTACACGCATCCGTCATACATTCACATGCACAGAACCTTGCCTGACTTCCCTGGAGCCTATCAGCGCTCCGTATGCAAATACGAGCTGGAGGAGAGAGCAAACTAAAAGACAGTATTTTTTCCACTCGGCTCCAACGTGTCAATGGCGAGCGCTAGCGAGTCAGAGAGCGCTCAATTTGATGAGGCTCCGCCGTCTTTCAAATCCACGGGGTGGGAACACTGAATAGTCTGCAAGCATTGCGTGGCCACTGTCTGCTACTGCAGCGGAAACACATAAAACATGAGGTCTCATTTACGCCGCCATCACCCAGCCATATCACCTGCAGGTAGAGCAGGAGAGTCCACTCATACAGAAAGACAATATTCTCTCATCGCTGCTTTCCAAAAACAATTTTCAACAAATTCAGAAAAACAAAGAAATAACAAAAGCTGGGGTAGTCATAGCCTGGAACGTCCAGGGGCACATCCAGGGATGGCACCCCCTTTTTAGGGAGTCTTTTCATGGAGGGTAAGGTATACGGGGTGTCATTTGTTTTCATGTGAAATGTGAACCTATAGAGTCGAGACTGTTGTGTGCCAGTTAAATAGTAACATGTAACACACAACTTGTGTGCTGGGTATTACAATATTAGCATGGTAGTAGCCTTAAGGCGTGTTTCCACTGAACACAAAGCGAAATTTCGCGTCACTTTGAATGCTCGATTATTTGTTTTTATTCGCGCGAATAAGCCCTTCTATACCGGAAAGAGGAGGGGCTTCCAAGGAAATAGCTTATCTTTCCGCCATTTGACAACAACCATGGCTGACACAACTAGCGCTGATAGGCTTTCACGACACTGCGTCAAGCGAATTATTTGCGCTAGTTGAAAAATTTCAACTTAAGCGAATTTCACTTGTTTGCGCCGCCCGGTTCGAATTCGCGTCTATTCGCGTCTTTGCATGTAATCTACTCGCGTTAACATTCCGCTTCGCGTTTAGTGGAAACACGCCTTAAGACTTCTCAATGGGAGAAAGAAAACATTGCCTGGTTCTGCAGAGTAAAAGCAATGCAGTATTCTGGATGATGAAATCAAGTGGAAATTACTTGCTCGTGATTAACATATCCTGACGTACTAAATATGTTATTATTTCTATATTACATATTTAGATGCTGTCCATTAGTTCATATGAACAACAGGGGATCTGTCTAATAATAATTATGTAATGGTATAGAACAGTGGTGTTGTGCAGGGTTTAGCACACGGGGCTAATGGTTTATTTTGTGGACTAGTGTGCCCTGCCAACATGAAAATAAAAAAAACAAAAGCTGGTGAGAGGTTTTCCAGTTGAATCCTGGTTACAAAAATCAAACTAGAGTAAGACACTCAACTTCTAACTTCTCCAGCATAACTGCTCAGTGATAGATATTTTAGAAAATGGCAAAACTCTGACTAAAATGTAAAAAAAGAACTGTGACCTCTACCTACTGTCCTGTACATGTCCCATCCAATCCCCATAATGAAGTCTTCCACGAACATCCGCTTGACATTCTCCAAGCTTTCCTCTCAACAGTGGTCAGTGGTGACCTTAGACTTTCTTAAAGCCACAGGCAGGACTATGAATCTTTCATGCCCGATATTTTGAGGTGGATGTTTTAGAAAAAGAATTGCCTACTCTAGCTTTAAGAGATAAAAAGTGATTATTTTGCCGCATACCGTTTTGCAATGATGCACTCATGATCTTTTATAAATACTTTTTTTTTTTTATCGGCACAAACTGTTTCACATGGGAGTACCACTATCTTGTTCAAGAGAGGGCTCTCTGCCACGCTCCTGCTCTGCGACATTAGGTCATCTGTGCACCTGGGGCGTGATTATTCAAGTCACTTGTCAAGGGCAGTGCAGGGTAGACATATTGTATATTAATTGTAAGCATCGAGCTTTAATCAAATAAATTTGATTTTATCAGTGCTCGTCTTTCCATGATCCTGTGGTGTGTGTGCCCGTCAATGACTCCAGTCAAAATGGCAGTTGTTAAAAGCCAATGTTAAATTTGCGTTGGATGGAGGCGCATTGAGGGAATTCAGATATGTATCACAAGAATGAGGAGAGGAGAGAGAAAAAAAAACTGCGTCCGTCTATCTTGCAACACATTTCATTATTCTAGTCTCAGACAAACCCAATCATTGCATCTATACGTCATTTTATTTCATGGCAGTGCAAAATGCTAGCAGTATCATGCAAATAATGACATCACAGTATTTTGTCTCAACGGTGTGCAATGTGTGTTGATGTAAAAGACTCACCCTCCCAGGCCTGCTCGGTGCGGTTGGGGGTGTTGCAGTAGCCGTAGGCCTCAGAGACCGGGTCAAGCTCTGGGGGGTCTGTGTGGGGAACGGGAATAACCCTCTTCCTGCTCTTCCCCTGGCCCGGCCAGCCAATTCCTCCTAGAGGCTGGAGGATTTTCTCCTCCCCTATGGGAGTGGTGGGGATCAGGTTCACTGGGGAGGGAGGGAGAGAGAGGGATAGAGTATACCAAATTATTTTAAAAATGCCTTGTGTAATAATAAATAATCAAAGCCAAAAAGATTAAATAAATGACTGGCAGTTATGTAAAGTAATGGAGCGTACCTCTATGAGCACAGTTCTATGTTAACAGCTCTGTACCCATTACCACCTCCACTGTGTTGCCTTGGAAACAAATGACCCGTGACCCTCAAAAGAAATTGTCCAATAGGAGAGAGGAATTTGTGGGAACTACTCTGCCCCTCCTGAAAGAGAGGACCCAGCAAAAAAGAAAAGAAAAGCTGAACTTAAGTGCCCCGTTGGCAAAACCATAATGGCTATTACGGACTTCTCTTCCTCCGCCTCTTTCTCTCTCTCAAACACACAATCCTGGCCATCCACAGAGCAGGGTAAACATTGCATCTCACTGCAAAGTATGAGGGCAAGGCGCCTGCCGGCTCCATTATAAAAACAGAGAGCAAATCCTTTTTTCATTTTGAAGACAACCTAAATACACAGATTTGCGAGTGTACACCTATACAAAATGTAACACACTCTTTCTCTGCAGCAAACACCCTCATAATAGTTTCCATATCCGGGCCTTACTAGCTGACGCCATAAAGTCCACAGTGTTTCCAGGGGAAGCAGTCGGCCAGGCCAGTTCTATGTGTTGTTCACATATTGGACTGAAAGGTTTAACATCCTCCAATGACGCTTTTTCAAACTAGTTTTAAATCCAGCCTTTGTACAATGCTTTACTAAGAAATACTGACATCTCTGTTTTAAATATACTAAGCTCCATTAAATGTCTCAATTTTCTTTTGAATTAAGCTCATATGTTCTGGAGCATTGATGACCCAGACAAATGACATTTCAGGAAACCCAATAAGCAAAGCTAATAGGATATAAAGAGAGTGATTATTACGAAAATGTGCTATCCGAATCACTCACACACACCATGACACTTTCACTACCTCTAACCTGCCTATTTTTTTCCTCTTACAACATCACAAGCAGATGACACACACAGTTCTGCCATTTTACAATCTGATCTTAAGTCTAAATCAGGATTATGCACAAAACTCAACAGGATGGGAAGGCTTAATATGACTAAGAATAATATGACTTATTAATTCCACATTCCACCTAAACGTGCAAGACAAAAGTAAAAAAAAAAAATGACATTTTATTCAGTTCTTAAGATTTATTCTTCTTAACATCTAAAGTTCCAACCATACATTTTACATTTCAATAGCTAGAGGGACCTAGCCATATACGGCACATAAAAGGGCAACCACACAGGCACAGCAAATGCAGGAAGTAGGAAAGTAAGAGAAACTACCCACATAGGATCTCCAAAGTATGAGGTCACAAAGCAGCCGCCTTCCGAAAAGGGTTTAATATGTCCAATGGTATGTGGCATTTTAGACTCACCGGCGATGAGGAAGAGGAGAAGGTGTGCAGTGACGACGGACACCATTCTGATGGCTGCTCAGAAGCTAGAGGCCCAAGCACACACTGGAGCCCATTCACAGCCACAACCCATCCCCCACTACCCAGCAGACAGCCCCCGACACACACACACACATACGTACACACGCCTACACGCACTCACACACACGCCTGCGCAGACTAGCGAGCCTTTTGCAGGCCAGCTCAATCGTGATTGACTACACAATAGTTCTTTCAGTCATAGTACAGTATGACTGAAATAATGAGCAAATATTTTAGATCCTGGAAACCAGCTTGACGGCTATTAGACTGACATCAGATACAGCTGGAGGAATATAAAGATACAGATGGCACTTTCCTGAATCCTTGTAACACACGCAACTCTAAATATAGGCTAGTACACACAATCCACAAACCTTCCAACTTCCCATCTTTGAGCCCACCATTCCTTATAAACGCCAACGGGTACACTTTGACTATATCAACTTACCTGGAGGCATATGCAATTAATCTGCCACAAAAATGTGCAAACAAATTTTTTGCAAATACGGCCTCGGCCCAATCAGGGTGTAAACAGTGCTTTTACTGGCAATAAATCAGATGCTATTTCTGGACTGGGGTGTCTTCAATTACTTGTGTTTGTGGAAAAGACCTGTTGTGCAGAGTACAGCTCTGTGTTCACTAACACCAACAAAGACCTTGCAATTAACCTTGATGTGAAAATAACAAACAAAAAAGCTATTAAAAGCCTGTCTACTAAAATAGGGGGAATATTTCCAGGAATAAAGATCCATCTCTCAAGATTGCCACAGAGGAATAATGTTACTAGACACAAGCAGCAGCACGGGTGCATTGTGTTCAGCTGGATCCATATGGGATCCAGTAGGCTGAAGGAAAAGAGACAGGCAGCACGGTTAGTCCTGAGCAACTCCAGCACCAGAATAGTGGTCAAAATTACTAGTCCCATAAGAGACTGCTCAATGGCTGCATTGGGCGGACACGGTAAATAGTGCACCAGGCTAAATGAGTACAATTTGAAACAAAAGCTTTGATCTGATTTTCAATTAAATTTAAATTTGCACAATGATTTATGATAAACATGGTTGAATGTATTTTGAGGAGATTCGGATTCGAAACAAATGGTGATGCTGATCAAAAGAGGCAAATTCAGATTTGCCTCTTTTGATCAGCATCACTCTTGTAAGAGAAGAACGGTCATAAAACAACTCTAGGAGTATAATCCCGTGGGTAGTCTACTACTACTGAATATAACAAAAATCTAATATGCTTCAGTTCAAGTCTAATTCCCTGTGGCTCTGCCATGATCTAAATACATCATTGTGCTTGTGCGGTAGCTAGCCAATGCAGAGCACAATCTAATCTCATCATCAAGATAAATCATGTCAGCATGTAGTGAACAGAACACTACACAGCAGTCCCAAATCCCCATCCCCAAAAGCGCATGGATTCGGTTTTGCTCTCAAAAACATGAAAATATGTACTATTTCTATGACAGGAGATACGGAGATGTGCCACTCCAACACCTTAATGCAAGTCTAGCAGTGTGGCAGAAAGAAATGAATGCTTCAGATGAAGGATAAGGATACTCATGTCCTATAGCCATCCATCCAAATATTCCCTCTGGATTCTTAGCAGTAGGCTAAAGGCTCTTCTTTTCGTTTCACCTCCATCTCAGATGTCAAGTTTACTGTTTTAGGCTGATGTTTCCCCCCTGTCACCCAGCCCATCTCACATTTGACACTTTATTGGTTTTATTTATTTACACTATAAACATAAAATAAGAACAAGAGTACAAGAACAGAAAAATACAAATATGCAGAAGAGATTTAAACCCAACTGGGCTTATGACAAACGCCTCTCGGAGTAAGTACATAGGCCTGAAGCACAACCAGTTCAGTCCAAATTACGAGTAACTGGAGACTACTGATTAGAAACATTTAACAAAAGAATGTGTGCATGTGCATTTGTATGTGTGTGCAAGAAAGCTTGAGAATGACGAAAGATACTGGTAGCTTGATTCATCAGGCTGGCCCTCGACCTACACATCAACTCCCCCCATCCTGTTATACCTCTTCCCTCCCATGCATCTCATCTCTCAAAATAGTCCATGCTCCCTGTGGGAATTCAATTCTCTTCCATCCCACCACTTTCCCATCCTGTCTAGCTCTTTTTTGAGGCTTCCACTAGCAAGAGTGTCTGATCTTCACAATAATAGACTACTTAAACTGATAACACACACAAGAAAAATTGTACTTGTCCATGTAATTTTGAACACAGTGAACCCTTGTATTTAGTTTAGTAGAACGTCCTTTTGCAGCAAAAACCTTCATTATTAACTGGGCATGATGGAGAAGCAATTAGGGTGTAAAGTGGAGCCAAGACATTAGACATAACCATCTAGAAAACATGAGCCCGTACCATGGTTCTATGGGTATAGAATGGATTAATTATGACAGCCCAAAGCGGAGATACTGGGTAGAAACTAAAAAACAGAGGTATGCTTTTCCTGAGCCATCTAGCATTCATTTGCTTTAATTGAATGCAGTTAAAGTACAGTCCCAATGAATGAAAGATGAGAGTATCAAACATAAAAGCATGTGTACAAGCTTAAAGCTATGAAGCGGACGCTCTTCTTAAGAGCTTGTAAAGTGGAACATTAAAGAGCAGGAGATGAGTGATTGCAATAGTGAGTCATTAATGATACCATAGCAGTCTCCCCTCATTCAGCCATATGTCATCATCATCAGGCACAGACTAGAGGAGGAAGGGAAGAAAAGCAGTGAGTACTCCGGGAGCTAAGTGCTCTAGAGATGCACAGGAACCCACTGGCTTTCTCTCTCCCTCTCAAACACAGAGTTTAAAATATAGTTTCAAATATATACAAACATTTATTTTTAAAGCATATGGATAGCTGTAGATCTAGGCACTTTTGGCAAAGACAACCCTAAATCTAATCTTATATAGTTGCCAGACACTATCTGATGCTTGCCAAAACACCAATGCACAGCAGGTTTTCAGCAAACCAGCATAAGAAAACATTACTCTTCCAGTTTCTCATTCAAATGCATCTATACTCCATTACAACCATTACCTCTGCCCAATTTAGGGAAAAACATGGCTTGCATTTACATCATGAGGCGTGCATCTGCTTCCAAATAGGGAAAGGTGTCTACATCTTTTAAGAGGTCCAGTTTCCTTGCATTCAGTTTTGCCAGTAGTGACAGTGTCTAGACACAACCTTAAAAGGGATGCTGAACAATGACTTTACGGGACCACCATTGTATGCACCTAGCTGTTCCATAGCATTAGTCATTGTGTCAGTGCAAGTTCAGCAAAAGGACTTTAGACTGTATTTAGGGAATGCCTTTGGGGATGTAGGGCTTTGTTTTGTCAATAATGGGGTCAATGTTAGAGGAAAGAAAAGAACACAGCACGTGAGGATTTTAATAGATCAACAGTCACAAACACCTTATACTGTATGTACACTCACCTAAAGGATTATTAGGAACACCTGTTCCAATTTCTCATTAATGCAATTATCTAATCAACCATTCACATGGCAGTTGCTTCAATGCATTTAGGGGTGTGGTCCTG
>JAOEHI010009154.1:4574-29898 GCA_025447815.1 Percopsis transmontana
AATGTGTCTGCTTGATGAACTTTATGTATTTATTTGTTTGTGTAATAACGCTAACATACAAAAAGCATTCTCCCTCCTTCTCTCAGGCCTTTTCACGTGGAACCAAAGAACATAGTAGAAGATGCAGCACAGGAGAAGGTGTCGGCGGAGGCTGCCATGTTTAACAGCAGAGTGCATTACTATAGCCGACTCACGGCTTCCTCTGACAGACTACTGGTACTGGCGTTCGATGTGAACAAATATCTGTGGTAAATGGTGACAGTGCGGTGACATGCGCTCTGCTTACATCTCCTCTAGAGTCCCCCGGACCATGTGATCCCCAAGCCAGAGGAGCTCTATATTTACAGTCCTCTCGGGACTGCCTTTAAGGTGACAGGGGGTGACAGCTCCTCCAAAAACCCAAGTATAGTCACTATGTAAGTGGCACTATGAAAATTAAGGCATAATTTTGAATTTCTAATGTATAATTTTCTGCTTGCTCACAGTATAATTTGAAATGTTCACAATAATTTTCATATATGTGGAAAAATAGGAAATGTCATAATTTACCTCAAAAGTTAAATTGGCCTAATTCATCATACTCTATGTAGGTATGTTTTGATTTTTCTTGCTTTACCTTTTCCACACAGATTTGCCATATGGAACACAATGATGGGTACATCTATACTCAGTATACCATGGGGTATAAAGCAGGTGATTTTCATTCACAAAACTCAGAAAGCTAGGTAGTTGTTTTACCCTGGGTTATTAGTAGCGCCACACGAGATGTATTTATATTAGTTAGTTTTTTATCCTTACTGTTACTCTATTTGTCCCCTTAGGCCGGCTTCACTTTAGGGATTCTCATTATTTTTTCTATGGGTCTGCTGTTGCTCTACTGCTGCTACAGAGTGCTCAAATCACCAAAATCAATACGTAAGTGCTCATATGCCTTACTTTGATGGGGTCAGGGACATGACGCAGCATAAAATGAAACTGCGGGGTCAATTTGCACCTCATTAGATTCTTCATCATTTTGAATTTAATGAAAAGCATAAAATATTTTAAGTTTCATTAGGCAATTGGTAAATATAAAACCACAACCAAGTAACCCTTGTGATTCCCACCTACTTAAAGTAACTGAAGTTTCTTTTTCCTCTATTTATCCCTCCCCTTTAGCCTATGTGGACACTTCGGACTGGGAGTTCCCTGACGTGTGCAAATACTACTTTGGCAGGTGTGGACAGTGGTCCAGTCTTATGTTCTCACTGGTGTCTCTGATTGGAGCCATGGTTGTCTACTGGGTGCTCATGTCCAACTTCCTCTTCAACACCGGAAAATTTATCTACAGTAAGTTTGCATCACAATGAAGGAATGGTGGAGTTGTCGATAGCACCTTACATTTACGGTATTTGTTTAGCTGTTTTGAATAGATTTGCCATTTTAATTCACTTTATTTCCTAAATATCACGGTGTTCTCATTTCCACAGATTACGCTCACAATATCAGCATGTCAGATTCAGAGTTTGGAACCAATGGCTCAGATAAAGGTATAACCATTTATGTGTCCGAGCTGTAAAGTAAAGGCATCAGTAGATATCAACATGACTTGGTCAAAATAATCTGCAATACATTTAAGCATTTGTGTCAATTATATCTTTGTAGTCTGTGTGGGGGAAAACAAAGAACTGTAAAAACAAAAGAAAGGTATTATGGTACGTGAAATACAAAAATGTGACAGTTGCAGATAAAGACAATGTGTTTTCCAAAGTTATAGTACTCCTCCATGCAGTGCAAGCAATAAACGAAATTTCTGTTCAGCTTAACTGTCTTAATGTACTGTGACTGATAATGTCACATTATTTACAGCTGTTTCACAGTAGTATCCCAACACATTATAGTAATCTCACAGTTGGTCGTTATATTATATTGTATATTGCAAAGAAGCCTTTTTGGGCCTAACCAAGACAGTATGATACTTTACGATACTACCATGCCATGTGCCATGAAGGGGAAGTTTCTTTACTGTAAATCTGTCAGAAAAGTGAAGTGTTACTCGATGACGTGAACAAGTGAGACAACATACAGAGGCTATTTGACTTTTTACCTGTTTAAGCCAGTTTATTTAAGCCCTTGCTTATAGGATGCCAGTCATCCTTGTAGGAAGTACATTGGTCATCTATAGGTACAGGCCGGTCTGCTTTTAAAGGAGCATGAGCCCGAGTGGTTAAACCCAGTGCAGGGTTCGACATTAAGCACTGTCATGTACTGGACAAGTAATTTTGTCAGGTTTCTATGACACAACTGACAAGGTTATTTTAACGAGACTATGTGATGAAACACTTCAGCTTCAGAGCGACAGGCCTATAGATGCCGCGTGTTATGTCCAGTATGTTCTTCGTGGTGTATGCATATTTTCTGTTGCATCAGCCTTGACTAGTCAGACTTCCTCATTCAAGTTTTAAAATCACTGCATTTTAAATCTCCTAAGGTGCAGTACTCATGAAGTTGAACTAATCCTGCTTTCCTTGCTATCACTCTCATAAAGTTGGCATGGTAAAGATTATTTCAGCATGTTTCCTATTGGGGAGAAATAACCGATAGAAACTTCTAGTGGTTGAGGATATGGACTGGACATAGAAAAGGGTTGAGAGGATGTGCTAAATATAGTCAAGGAAGCAATACCTTAGTAGACTGCTTAACACACTTCATTGTATATCTCACAGAATGTCTCCTGAGTGATTATATATAGGAAAGTAAATATGCTAGGACTAGGACCAATTACAATGTGTCTTGGGAACAAGAGTAATTTAGTTGATTATCTCCTTGGGGAAATACTAATGACTCCTGCACTCGGGGCGTATACTAAATTTTGGCCAATTAAATACTCTTCAGATCTTTAGTCCCCCCACTTCCTGTTCAAAGAGGAAATCAGTCAACAGCAAGCCACTTCATGGGGACTTTAAAGTTCTTGAAACTGATCCATTGTTGGACTTGTTTTTTTTTTTTGGCCCAATGAATGCATTTCTGCCCTGAAAGATCAACTTAACCAAGAATATTCTGTTGGTTCTGTTCTGTCACCAGTGATCTGTCCATACCCGAACACTGACCCTCAACGCAACCACAGCTTTACCGCCCAATACTTGGGTGTTGGGAGCAGTGATAACTCTACAGACGTAAGCGCCTTCGATCTGTGGTGGAGCAAAACCAACACCATCCCCTTCTACCTCATCGTCCTGCTGCTGCCCCTGCTCAACTTTCGCTCCGCTTCCTTCTTTGCGCGCTTCACCTTCATTGGTAAGACAGTGGAAGGCTAATGTTACGAGGTTAAAGTCTCCGAATGTATTTTTGGACTTGGAAAAGGTACTGGCCGGGTTCAGTAAAATAATAAAAATTAGGAAATAATATCTTTAAAGATGCTTTATTAAATCTAAATATAGCATCTTGCTGTTTCTCTCATATTGGCTTTATTTTTTTGCATTTCTGTAAGAAAAACATTTTTTTTAAATGATTTAACTGATATTTTGATACAAATAGTGTACATATATAATAATACATGAATTCTAAAACAATTTCAGTTTGAATGCTACACTGTTTATTTATGTTTTTATTACGTCTTTAAATGACATATTGTATTAATAATTGTATTACTTTTTTTCCCTTTTTTCAGGTACCCTGTCAGTGATCTACTTGGTCTTGCTCGTCACTTTTAAGGTCATTCGCCTGGGTTTCCATCTGGAATTTTACTGGGTTAACACAAGCTCCAAATTCTTTGTACCAGGTACAGATTTATCCAATCAGGTGTCCAAGACAATCCTAAACATATGTAATTGTAACATTTGCATAATGACGACAAAAACAAATCATGTATTAAGGATGTTTTTATTTTAATGTGCATGCATACATGTTATTTTAATCTGTATGTGTCTATCAAAATATGGTTAATGTGCCACTTTAATGTGTAGACAACACAGTTTTTATGTCTTATAAATGTCTTGTAAATTACAGTGGATAAACTGCGTTCAATGCACTAGGACATTTATGAACGCCGTGTCTAACCCGCTATATTTACTCTTTCTAGAGTTCAGGGAGTTCTTTCCTCAGCTGACAGGTGTTCTCACGCTGGCTTTCTTCATCCACAACTGCGTCATCACACTCATGAAGAACAACAGGCACCAGGAGAACAATGTGAGTGCCATTTGTGTGTGTGTGTGTGTGTGTGTGTGTATATATACATACAGTATACTGTATATGTACAAATGCATACATTTATGTATACATGTATACCTTTTTACGAAAAGAATATACATTGTGATTATGAATCATAAATTGTAGGTATCTGGTATTTTTATTGGTTGTGCTTGCAGGTACGGGATCTGTCCGTGGCCTATCTACTTGTTGGGCTGACCTATATGTATGTGGGAGTGCTGATGTTTGCAGCCTTTCCAACACCTCCGCTGTGGAAAGATTGTATTGAACCAGTAAGCCGCTCTTCTGTTTTACGTTGCCAAATAGTTGCCAAATAAGTTCTTGTGTCTATATAATTTAAATTTTATAAGGTCATGTTGTGCACCTGAGCCTGCGATTAGTACATTTTGTATTCTCTGCCTTGTCTTTGTCCCTGTAGAATTTCTTGGACAACTTTCCCACTAGTGACGTGTTGGTGTTTGTGGCTCGGGCCTGCCTGTTATTCCAAATGACCACAGTTTACCCTCTGCTTGGCTACCTGGTGCGAGTCCAAATAATGGGCCAGCTCTTTGGCAACCACTACCCCAGGTAACATCAGGAGAGGGCCATGATGTGCATGACACACAGCAGGTGTCAGGAATGATCTGGAACTATCTGTTCTCTTCCCATTACTTTAGAACTAGTCCTCCTTTAGATCCCTAAGATAAGACAAAAAACATATTGCATTCAAACCTACTCTCTTAGGTCTTCTAATATAATGGTATTACAGCCTGGTGGTATGCTTCGATTGGCTGACAATTTTTTGAAATCTTTTTTGTTTCATCACCACATCCGAGCATTTAGTTAGTTAATGAATTAATTAAAACGTTTTTTTTTCACAATTCCTTTCCCAAGTTTTTTCCATGTGGTCGTGCTGAACATCCTAATTGTTGGAGCTGGTGTCCTCGTGGCCAGGTTTTATCCCAACATCGGATCCATTATACGGTACATGACATCAGCACGGAATTAACTGAATTAACTAATATTCCATAAATTGCTAATAACCCAACATATTAATTTCATGGGCTGCTTTGTGTGGGTAATATGAATTGCTATCGTCACACTGTTATCTATAACCATGTGGCTTGATTTCCGACCCAATATATCTTCTCTTTTAAATGTCTGTCGGTGGATATTTATAACTGCACACATCTCAACATAGTCTACATTACAGTCATCTTCATACATAGTCTTGTTTTTCCTTGTAGTAAAGTTTTCATTTCATTTGGATGATGCTTTTGTATAACTCCAAATGCCCATACTTTAAAGATGTTTGAAACATGAAATGGACTCCTGCACAACCCCTGGAATATTCAAAGATATATCAAGTTCAGATGTATAAGTGTGTACCCGTTGTAATGTACTTTTCACTAGACTGTGCTGTGATCCAAATTGTGACTTCCTGGTGATTGCTCCCTTTCTCCCCCTGCAGGTACTCTGGTGCAACATGCGGCTTAGCGCTAGTCTTTGTCCTACCTGCCTTGGTTCACATGGTCGCCCTTAAACGACAGGGGGAGCTCGGGTGGCCCTCAGCACTCTTTCACAGTTTCCTCATCCTTTTTGGCGTAGCCAACTTGGTCGCACAGTTCTTTATGTAGATGTGGCTCTACAGATGCATTCCACACACCCTCCCTCAAATTGCTGCTTCACCATGATATTCATATGAAGCATTCAACAATGTGATGGACAATTTAGCAGGGAATGTTTAAGAGTTTGGATAATTACAAAAAAGGGAATTAAACTGTATCTAAGTCAGTTGTTGTATATTGAAATCACTGTGGTTCATAATGGCACACGTATTGTAGGCAAGGAATGAGAGGAACGTCACATTGGAACTAGAGAAAAACTATGATCATATCTCCAAACTTCATAATTATGTGAGTTGGGAATATTACCTCCCTTTCTCTCTAACATGAGGCTAAAAACATTGCTTTAATGTGGCAATGCGAAGGTACAATAGATTACTGTACTTTACTAAGGTATTTTACGTAGATACTGTACATCAATGTATCTCTGAATGAAACCGTCAGTTTGAAACCTCAGTTTTAAGTAACCTACAGTACAAGTATTATATTGTTTATCTGAAGTTTTTGCTGCTATAGTTTTGGATTGTTGAGAGTTAGAGGAGGGAGGGAGGTAGGGGGGGGTTGTAAAAATACCCTTTTTCACATTTTTGGTTCCTTGTTGAGATTATATTTCAAGCAGACATGTTAAATGTCTGAGGACATTTGGTCACTTTCTCAACAAAAATCAGTTATTTCTGGGTTTCTTTTTGCTGGAATTCTAACATAAGCATATTGTCAAATACTGTATATTAAGTGTCCTATTTTCTTTATATAAACATTGCTATTAGCCTTGAAGGGTAATATGTATATCCTCAAGGAGAAAGCTATTTTGTGTCTTGTTTAATCAACAGAGATGCAGAAACCAGGAAAAATCTTTCTCAAACGTCATAGGATGTCAGGAATGGTTTGTGTAGGTCTACAGGAAGACGTCACGGCAGCAGTGAATGTTTTGACTTTTGAAGTTGGATCCTCAGAAATAACTTTATACATTTTAAAAGTAAAGTTTGATCCGATATCAGAGTATCAAAATATCAAAGAAAATTATCCAAAATAATAAATCGAAAGTGTCAATAACATAGATATTATTCTATTGCCTATGTTCACTGCAGTTATCCAGCAGTGGTCGTGGTCCGTGCTTCCGTTTTTATTTGGGGAAATTGGTTGAGGAATTAAAAGAATTTACCAAACATCCGTTCATAAAACAGTAGGCCTATTAGTTTTGCTGAAACTGCCCAGCTCTGCCTAGCATTGTATTTTGGCCTTTGACTTTACACTGAAATGGGTTGGTTGCTAGTCCTGCTTGGTCTGTTTGGTGAGAGTGTTGTCTTTTCGGATTTAGAGGCAGGTTGGTCTGAGTGTTTGTGGCAACCAGACTGTTACGAGCATTTTGATAAACCTATTACAGTGTAATCTAGTCTATATCCCATGAGCTGAATATCCCGCCTTGTTTGCTACTGCGTGTGTGTGCGCGTGTGTGTACGTGTGTGGGGGGTGTTTCAATAGAAATTTAATTGTGGCAACCGACACATTAATGGGAAACTCTACATTTCAGAGCACCCTCGTTGAAAAGTCAAGCAACCCCAAAGAACCAGCAAAAGAAAATCTCTGGCGACGCCCCTGCTCTCTCTCTCTCTCTTTCATTCTCTCTCTCACCTGTCCTTGCTGTTTATAACCACAAGCTCTGCTCCTCTTGCATTACAGTCATTTCTGCTTTCCTGCCATGTTTTCTCCTCAGTAGATAAATAGTAAAATCTACAGCCAAATGTCTGCCATCCTGAGGTACACCTTACTGATGTTTTACCTAGTACAACATCAGTAAAGAGTTATAATCAAACATCAAACATTTGTTTAAAAGCAACATAGGAATGCTGATCTGTGAATAGGTGAAATTCATAATTATATTACATTAATATTTTTCATATGTATGTCTACTGGACACTAATGTCAAATGCTTTATTATCTTATTATGCTTATCATTATTGAAATGAGCAATTTACTTATATCATTTACAAAGTCAATGACATGGCAACACTTAAAGTGTATAATTAGGCCTCTAATTTCTAATAGCAAGGTAAGATCACATTTGACCATAAAACAATTAATTTCTCTTACCTTGCAGCTTCTTTACTTCAGTCTGTAATTTATCTCTCTCTCTGATCAAGTTGTTATAACTGGTCTGTAACTGGTTCTGACTAGTGTTGAGTTGGTTATTTTCCAATAACAACTTGTCTCTGTCCATTAAGACCGAATTATCTGAACGAAGATTAACAAGACCAATTATTGGAGCTTACCTTTTAAAAAACATTTTAGAGATCAGTTATTTATTCCATGAGGGAAATACATAAAAATTTTAGCCAGTGAAGAAACTATTGATCATACATTAATAATGACAAGTATCTCACAGCGTATAGCCAGGCGTATGATCCCACACAGCAGGCCAAGAGCCACTGCAGCTAGGAGAAGAACCATTGTCTGGATAGCTGGACGACACTTCTGACTGTGTGGTCCTACAAAGACAAAGTACAGTCTCTATTTGTACTGCTACTTATTAGTATGAGAATTGAGATTGAGTTATTTCACTGAGAACACCACCAAAACTAGTTCAGATACAATTACAATATGCAGAGCGTGGCATCAAGTGAAACATGAGTTGTTGAAAATCTTTCTCTATATTCATTAAATGCTTTGAATATAGATAAAGGGCCCATAGATCTGAATTGAACAAATACTGGGCAGTAGAAGCATATAGGTTGGTGGTGGGTATGTTCTGTTGACAAAACAATCAAACATTCAAGCAGGCAAGAGAAGATAACAGGTGAAACCATTAATGCATGGGCATCATAAAAGCCTTTAGTACCTACAATTGCAATTGTAATTTAGGCATCAGCATTCTTATTTACATGTATTATATAAGTGTTATTGTTTATTTATCAATCACTGTGTAATTTGTATTTGATAAATACAAATTGTAATGCATTGTTAAAATTTTTGAAGTATTCCAGTTAATTTATTTAGTCTATGATTAATATTTACAGTAAAAAATATTAATAATACTCAGCATAATATGATATAAATAATATAAGATAGAAATAATATAAAATAATATAAAAGATATAAATAATATAAAATAATATAAAAGCTATAAAAGAAAAATAGTAAGTAAGAAAATTGTATGTGTAGCTATGTATAATGTTCAATGTATAAATTAGTTTCAGTTTTAGCGCATGAGAAAGGATGATATCATTCAGTTTAGTTTTAGATGTGTAATAGGTTATAGTTTAAATTTAGTTTAGAATTCGAATTAGTTTTCATTTGTGTTTTAGTATTTAACTTCTGCACAGTCCCTCAGTGTATATCATTGTCCAGTAATTATTGTAACTTACGTCGATTCATCTGCATTGTTGAATTTTCTATAATACCCTCAGTTATTAGGTCAGTATCTTGGTTTCTGACACTTACGCTCTCTGTTCACATGAACAGTTTCACACATTTACACAATCATCATTCACACAGGAAATATGAAATGTGTGAATTGTATGTGAATTCCTGTGTGTGTATGAACGTCAATACATCCAAGAGTAGAGATCAAAGTAAGTTTGCCGTACAAGCTGCCAGTAGTCCAAGATACTACGTGGACTGGGACCACCCTATTTATCTGTTTTAGCACTGCCGAGTGACATGGTTACAGAATGCAGGTCTCTTAATCTGTTCCTAGAGTTCTTAAACAGTCAACAGGTTTTAGACCATTCTCTCATGGAGCACCAGTACTGTGGAAAGCCCTGCCAGTTGAGGTCAGAGGCACACTGTCAGTAGACTCAAGACACATCTTTATAGTATATCTTTTATATAATTCAAACAAAAAAATGAAAGAAACAAAATAATGATAGTGAGATTAAGGATTATGGATACTGTAAAATAACTTGTGTAAGAGAACTTCAGTGAAGCAACCATAACACATAGATCCACAAGGCTGGCCGGATGGCATTGCCCTATCCCAGAGCAAATGGAAAGTAAAACTGAACTGTGCAACTCCACAACTGAAATACTACTAGATGACTATTAGAAGAGCTTTTCAGGATTAATAATTTTAATTACCTGCTCATACAGTAAGTGAGTAAAGTATTTGCGATTACAAATATTCTATTCTCTTGGTAGGCTACTCAGTGATTATGCTTGTGTGTTATCCTGCAACTCTGTGCTGATCCTGGTATGTCCACTAACACTTCCAACTGCTAGACAGACAACACATGCAGACAGTACAAGGGAAAATGTACGAAACACACCAGCAGGGGGAGCTGCAGGCTTCTTATAACTAAAGACATGATCATTTATCAAAAAGAACATACCGTAGTGAACATATTTAAAAAGAACATAGGAATGATAATCTATGAATGACCTAACTTGTTAATTACACTACTTATGTAAAAAGAAAATAGGAATAATGAACCAATATATAATATAAATTTTATTATTTATAATTACACATCGTTCCTCTGTTCTTTTTATAAGGAAGCTGAAAAATATATAATCTGAAAGTTTTTATAATAATATAGTATACATTATAAACAGCACATACAGTAAGAACCGTCCATCAGTATAAAGGTCACATTACAAGCTGCAGTATTCCATGAGTCTGGGACATTTTGGTTGTACAAAAAACTATTGTTCTGAAATCACATCCAGGTAGGATATAGGCTACAATAATGTTTATTACAAGAAAATACCCCATAATTACATTATTGCTGGTCTACCATTTAAAAAAAATTATTTTAATGGAAAGTGTAGTGTATATAATTTATGCTTTTATACTCAGTCATTGTATTTAGCTTTTGTAATGTAATACCTTATTAAATAATTATAACAATAATCATAATAACAGAACTGTTTCTTTTAGGCTATTTGTCATCAACCATATATATGGGCAGGATAGGCTAGAGCAGTGGTTCACAAACTGTTTTGGCTGTTGTACCCCCCTTTACATTCCGTTCAAAGCCCAAGTACCCCTTTACCGGACTACACCATTTTAAAAAAATATAAGCATAGAAGAGAAAAACCTAAATATAGCATTTGATCATATAAAAGGAGTATTGATGAAAATGGTTGCTTCACACCTGAAAAAAATACACGAGGCCTGGTCAGGGCTTCTTTAGCCACCACCATGCAGCAGGGCTGCGGCCATAAGAAGAAGGTGGGTGTAGCCTTGAAACTGGGTCTAGACCTGTACAGGATTTGTGTACTTGTTAGAGTGTGAATGAAAATGGTTGCTTCACACCTGAAAAAAATACACAATAATATAAGTGTTAAACAATTTGCTCCTTTAATAGCTCCAGGAGAACAAAGATTGGAATCTTCACGTGTTCATTCTCTATTTAAAGGCCTAAATAGATGCCTACTTTTTTTCTTACAAAATTGTCAAGTGCCCCATGTAGTACCTCAAAGTACCCCTAGGGGTACTAGTACCCCCATTTGAGAATCACTGAGCTAGAGGTCAGGGTGGTTGTCTCCCAGCCGAGTGGTCCTGGGTTCGATCCCCAACATGCCCAGCCTACCTAAGCTTCCTTGAGTAAAATGCTTAATTGCTACCTGCTCGTGAATACCTGTAATTGTACAGTGGGTGTGAGTTTTGGACAGGTGTCTCTGCTAAATGATCCAATTGTAAATGTGAACAATAACGACACGGTGGACACCAACATACATATGAAACCAACATTTAATTGCCTTTAAAAAGGACCGCTTTGCATCATCATTTACTCCATGCTGTAGTTAGAAGGGCTTCCATTAGAAGTGATGTTGCCAGTGTGTCTGATGCTATTAGTTTACAATAGCCTCTGGCTTAATGTCTCTGGTCTGCCCCACAGTGAGGAGAGGCGGGCCACCACTACCTCCATTGAGCCTGGGCCTCTTTAGCCCCGCAACAACCTTTATTAGAATTAGGTCTCATTTTAGCAGATGCTTTTATTGTCATCTTTTTTACAGTGTAAGTACGCGTATTAATGAGCAGGCTATACACGGTTAGTTGTGTACACACATGAATATGAACTTCAAATGCACACAGAATAATCCACAGCAATGGAGTAGACACACACACACACACACACACACACACACACACACACACACAGTTAAACGTACACAGAAGTTCCACCATGTATTAATAGCATTATTAGGATATATTTTAAAAAGTGTAAAAGTACAGACAAGTGATACAAGAGATAACAAATGTTTAAGTAAACTAGTGGATTTCTAAATCAACTGAAAAACAAAGATAAAGAAACACAGCAATGCCCCCAAATTTAGATGCAGAATCTTATTAAATTGAGAACAATTTAAAATAATAAAAATTAAGGCTATTTAAAAGCTAAGATAAGAAGATATGTTTTTAGCCATTAGTGGGTATAGTAGGCAACGTTTTTAGCGTTTGACTTAAAAGTGGTCAGAGTCGGGGCTTGTTGGATCAGATATTTTTTTCTCTTAGTAAGTACTTTATTTCCATATGAGAGACATTTTTATAGAGCTGATGTATTTTTCGCAGGCATTATGGGTTGGCATCACCATGTCTGTGACATTCACACATGGACTATGGGAAGCTGCCAATACGGGCACCTCATATAATACCTGAGAGGCTCTGCGGTGATGGGATGGCTGAGCTGCTCCATACTAGGAGGGTGGTGTTCGTCCCGCACCGGACTTGAACCCGGACCCTCGGTGAGGGAGGTGGACGTGTTAGCAAGGGAGGCTAAAACCCAACGGGCGCTAGCGTGTGTCGCTAGCACGTCTCATAAGGTGTCGGGGAGTGAGGTTTACTCTGCACAGCTCGAGGGTGCTTTGGTCCGTGTTCATCGTGTCATTTGGGGTTGGAGGTGTTCTGTGGATGCTCTCAGTCTGTGAGGCTGGGATTGTTATTTGGCTGTGGTGCCGTTAATGGCTCCGATGGCTGACTTACTGGTTGATCATCGTTTATGTTCAGCTCTTGAAGACGAGATTCGAGTTCACTTGTGCTGGTCTCTTCCTTGTGTTCCTCAAGTTCTTCCTTTACTTGGATGGTGTCTGATTCTGGGGAAGAGACACATGCTGCGTCTGTCTGTGGTGGAGTTGTGGGAGCTGTTGTTGCTATGGGAGGGGCACGGTTAGACTTGAGTTTTGTAACTGAAAAAGTTCTGCCCAAATGTATCCATTCCTTCTTCGGAGCCTTGGATCATTACAGTTCCATTGCTGTAAAAGTTCATGTTAGATTTGAGATCAGTGTACAGACACAGTTGCGTCATATTTCTTAGTTTTTGCTTTTTTAGGCCTTCTAATTCAGTGCTGATGATTTTTTTCCCCAGGCATCTGGATGCTTTGTGTAGAAGATAATATTTGTCATCCAAACTCCATCAATGTCTCCCCACAGAGTTTCAGGGTTCTCTCTCAGCCAATCTTTTTAAAATTTCTGTCTGTCTTTATTGGCGATATTATCAGGACATGTGTATTCTTCGTAATTTGTTTGTTCTTTTATCAAAGCCATTCTGTATTTGTTTGGTCGGGCTAACCAATTCTTCCAAGTGTTGTGTTTTATAGATAGAAAAGCTGTACCTTATCATTAACAGGTGTTCTTTGAACGTCTTCCAAGTTCCTTCTGCTTCGCTTCAGTCTGTCTTCTTTCTTTTTCTTTTCTGTTCTTTTCACTTATTATTTTACTGCCCATTGTATTATCTGTTTGATGGCTACTTTATCTGAAATCTGATTCTGTGAGGTCTTGTTCTCGTTGAGACTTCATTTCTTGTGTTCCTCTCATTCTTCCTTTACTTGGATGGTGTCTGATTCTGGGGAACAGACACATGCTGCGTCTGTCTGTGGTGGAGGGGTGGGAGCTATGGGAGGGGAACGGTTAGCTACTTGAGTTTTGTATTGGATAAAGTTCTTCCCAAATTGATCCATTCTTTCTTTGGAGCCTTGGATCATTACAGTTCCAGTGCTGGGAAAGTTCACATTAAATTTGGGCTTGGTGACACATTTCAGTTGTGTAATATGTTGATTTGTGTGCTTTTGTAGGTCTCTGAATTCAGTGCTGATGAATTTTTCCCAGGCATCTGGATGCTCTGTGTAGAAGATAATATTTGTCATCCGATCTCCATCAAAGTCTCCCCACAGAGTTTCAGGGTTCTCTCTCAGCCAATCATCTTTAAATTGCTTTTTGTCTTCTGATGTTTTATTGTCATAGCTTTCAGGATATTTGAATATTGTGTAATTTGTCAGTTCTATAAAAGCCATTCTGTATTTGTTTGGTCGGGCTAACCGATTCTTCCAAGTGTTGTTTTGTTTTCGTCCCCATGGTGTTACAGGTCTGCATGCCAGGGACGTGCAGAGAATTCTACAGGGACTCAAATATAAAAAAGAGGCATATTTCGATGGAACTAATTTAACGTAATTACAATATTACAATTGTTAATAATAACTACATATTCATTATAGCCCTGCAATTACTACATCATTATAACCCTGGTCTAAACACTGTAAACAGACCAGTATGGTCACAATTATGATTATGAGGCTACTGATATAACCTATTGGTATTTTATTTTTACCTTGATAAAAATAATGACAAAAATGGGAAGCTTTGCTTAAGCAAGTAACTTTTAGTGGAGAGATGAATCCAGCAGGATCTTTACAGGAAAATCCAATCATTATTAGAATAAAATAGATCTTTACTGTCATTAATCCTAAAAACAACAAGAGACCATTTAGCAGCTCTGGAATTGACAGCATAAAAAATTTATTATTATTATTATTATTAATAAGTAAAAACCCAGTGTAGCCCCATTTGGACAGACTATTACACACATAAAACTATGATGGACTATATCCTTAAGCACAGAGAATACAGATTATACATTTAGGTGTAGGCTTATAGTTTGTTATGATCACATTATTTAATACGGAGTCCACTTTTCGAAACTCGTCAGTTGTCTTTACTAGCTAGACACAACAGTTTCATGACCAATATGCTCCCACAGTAATCCACCAAAACACTTACATGTATAATACAAGATTTTATACTGTAGTAATACTAGTCTAGTCTGTCTCCTGCATTTGGTCACAAATTCTCATCCATTCACACCTTATGTCCTGTCTTGCAATTCACCTGGAAAAGAATCTCCTTGCATGGCTCATCCATCCCAGCACTCCTCTGCAGATATGTCCAGGCATCCAGCATTCATTGCATCCAGCAGGGACATCTGATCATGTGGACGGTGGTCCTACAATTTCCACCTCTAACATTTCCAAATATATTGTTGTCTGCCAAACCCTGTTTCTCTGTTTTATGGCATAGTTAGCTTTACCAATATAATCCCTAACGCACGCATGTCCATCATATTTGTTTATGGTTACATTGTCAGACTGGATCATCAGGTCCACGTCACAAGCTACACCTGTGTTTACCCACTGTGAATAGATTCTATTGTGTTCATCTTTAGACTAAAGACTAAAGATAATAGGCCTGAAATGACTATTTGTCATTGCATGACAAAATTTAAATGAAATTCAAATAAAAGCTACACTGACTCTAAAAACTAAAAACTTTGCCCAAAGTAGGTATTTAATTTTTAATTACATAATTTGTATTTTTGTATTTTGTTGTATTATTTTTAATTAAATGTGCATTATTTATTGGGTATGGTTGAATATATAAATGCTGCTATTATTTTATATGAAATAAGTGTTACATAGCTATAAACAACTTATTTTTGTGCTTTGTGTTAAAAAAATTTGGAAAACCATTTAACTACAATGTATTTTACCTCCTAGAATGATAAACTATTATAACACAAAAAGGGTAGGCCTACACTGTATAGCCTACCGTAGATCACTTTACAATCAGAGTCCCAGTGAACACAACCACAGTTGTTATCCTCAGGGACGCAGAATGTGATTTTGTGCTGTCCTACTGCAAAATGCAGGGTTTGTTCCTCAACAGGACCACATCTGGAAGGCAGCATATGCTGCTCCAAATGGATGGTCCTTTTCTTCTTGACGCTTTGAACATGACGGCTGTGTTTTCCAAAAACTATTTCCAGTATTGACTTCTCATACCACAAAGCACACTTCCACTGTGCCACTGTCCAACTCAAATGAGACGAAATCAACATTGCAAATAGTTTTGGAAAAAACATCAGTCATGTTCTCCATTACTATCCAAGCTTTCATCAGTTAGGTCCAAAATCTGTTTCTGTCATAGTGGGTGTGTCAGTGCCCATGGCATAGGTGACCTGCACATCTGTGAGAGCACCAATAATGCAGACAGTTATGTGTGCTGCCATTCACATGCCGTCTTTTTAAGGGACATCCCAGTTTATAAATCTTCAAAAGGAGAAATCTATTTGTTTCAAATTAAATAAAACAAAGCTCAACAATTTTGCCAGTTTTTCCTTTTTATTTACTGGAAAGTCAAACATAGAAATATGCTCCAAATTAAGCCATACAATGCTTGAATAGGGTAACAATTTAAACAGTATATTGGATGCAGCCTCAGTCAGTTTAAATCAAAGATTAAATTACTTAATTTGCTTGATAAAAGGCCCTCATTTATATAAGCCCTTAAGACCTGGAAACCTAAGAGATCCTAGTAAATAAAATAGAAAAGTGTCTATACATATTCATACACTAAAACACACACACAAACACGTGCTGTGAATTAGTATGCCAACTTTGTTCAGTATTTTGTAGGTAGCAGTTTTTACAGTTCCTTAGCATGCTTAGCAAAACAGGTCATATAAAGCTGTTTGATGTATTTGTTTTTCACCTAGTAGCAGTGAAGTGTAAAGAAATAGATGCCCCACCCTCGCCTCGCCTTTAGACAGGTTCACATCCAAAAAGCTGCCACTCATTGTAGCTGTCCAGTGTTTGCTACAATAACCAGAAACTAGCCCCATTTTACCTCTTAGCCCTTTCATTGCACTATAGCCAGAAAAGTAATGATGTTCACTTTGTCTTGAGTGGTTCTAGGATTGCCTCAAATGTAGCTTTGCGATTTTTGGGTTTCCTGGGTTCTCTGCCAAACAACAGGCTGACCTCTCATGTTTCTGCGATCACCAGAGTTCATGGTTTCAATATAAAACAATCTTGTTTAGAGAAGCCTTTTGTATTTCAGTAGTCTGAAAGGTTTAGGTTGTTTGTGCAGTTACTGAGTCAGAGGGTGGTTATTTTCACTCGGGTGTGTGTATTAAAGTGTATGCAAAAATATGTATCTCCACATATAAACAGATATACATACATACGCATTTAAAGAAGAACAAAACAGAACAGAGTGAGAGAAAGAACTTTGGTAGAAGGAACTATTGGAAACCTGAGGTAGTAGAGACTGCAATAGAATAGCAATAGATAATATAAAAAGTACCACCCAGTTACAAAAGACACATCATACAACTTCACACAACTTCAGTCCAGCTCCAATATAAAAAAATTACAATAGCATAAACATAAGAATTAAATAAAGACTAGCAAGTTGGTGGTGACAGAGATGGAAAAGAAGTACTTATGAAAAGTTGAGTGGCAATATTGGTAAATATTTTGAGTTGGAGACAAATTTAAGTAATACTGATTAGCTTTTATGATTTTTAACTTTTTTCAGCATATAGAGTGCATAACTTTAAAGCTTTAAAAGACATCATGACATAAAATAAGAAAAATAACCCATAGCAGAACATATAAACATTATATAAACACATAATGATAGTAAATTTCACATTTAGAGAATGAAATCCACACAAAGAAATAGAATTTTGATAAATGAACAATGTTCTGTTTTCAAAGGTCTATCTCACTTTGTATAAACCATTAAATAATTTGTCTTAATAAGTTCCAAGTGAGAATTTAAATGAAATGCATATGACCAATAGTAAGCACAGTCAATTTGTTAAAATGTTTATCATATTCACACTTGAGGAATATTTCTTACAACAAATAATACAACGCAATGCATGAAAATAGAATGCATAACATTCCAATCAGTTTGATAGAAGCAGAAACATCTGCTATTAACTCAGATATAACCCCCCCATTAAATATAATATATTTTAGCATTTATCATAGACCAATTGGAACTCAGACAAGCCTTAGAAAGTAACAAAGGTGTGGATCATTAACTTAAAATTCAAAATAGTAGTTTACAATAGACGTTGAGTTGGAGCATAACATTAGTAAGAAAACAGCACCAAAAGAACAGTAGATCAATGATGCACACAACTGTACAAGAATACCAGCACAGCTTCATTTTGAGTATGCAACTGTCACCAGAAACTGATTTATGCACACACAGTTGTATGCCTTCATGCACAGTACACATGGCTTAAACAGGTAATAGGCGTACAAGATTGCTTTTACAGTGTGGTCCATCTATAGACTTTGAAACTTTTCCATACACAAATATCTCAATTGCTAGGAATAGCTTGATAGACAGTAACGCTTAAAAAGGCAAGAAATGCATAAGATCTAAACTTTTATCTTGCATTTAAAATCATTTTTTTCTTTAAAAATCTTTAAGTAAAAATACCAACATCATAAGCATTCACATTCACTTTACTGCTAGTCAAACTAGCAAAGATTCTGTTTGATATATCACAGTTCCCTGAAACGGTTAAAGGACAATGCCATTTTTGACCTTACAGTCCTTTTCCTCACGTTTGTGATTATACCAGCTCTGACCAAATTTGCATTCGTTTTTTTGTTGACACTGGTTACCCAGATTATCATAAATGTAAATGGAATAGCCAAAATAGCATTAAAACTGTACAAAAAACAGACTGGTCTTTTGAGATTGATTTTTAGCAGAGTGTACTGGCCCAATATGAGTGCCCAGCCAAATGAAATCTAAGAACATTATTATGAGGTAACAGTCGAGATGTTGGTCAGACACCATTGGCATGATCGGAAATGATTGGAAAAAGAGGTCCAGGTCAAAAATGTCTTGAAGTATCCTCTTTTTTTGTTCTAAATAATTGACCAAAAAAAAAAAAGTTTAGGCCCAACAGTAGGACACGCATTGTGAAGGCATGTTCAAAATAATTTTACAAAGAAATAAAATATGCACAAAAACTTGAAGTCAATCAATAAGCTGGAGAGATTTGTTCGCTATCTCTACATAAAAACAAAAAACAAAAAAACAATTAAGAAACAATGGTATCTGAACCTTACATAAAACAGCTATGCAAACAACCATTATCTGTGAATGTAAGGATATATATCTTTTGATAAATAGGTTGAAATATGTAAAAAATATTGGACAATGAAAATGGCTCAAGAAACACATTTCTAACCCGAACAGTGTAACAACAAAGAACATTTTACCAAAATGGCACTCCTAAATAAAAGGCACAATTCTTGTAAAATGCTGAGTTGCACTTTACAGTAAGTACATTAGGTAAGAATCCAAGGAATTGGTCCCAGATTTTAACCACAGGAGATCCTTTCTGAAGAGGCTAAGGTGTGGCAGGAAGCTGGCTTGTAGAGGATAGGAGAGCAGGCTGGCTGGGCTTCTTTCAGTAGTACTTCCATGCAGATCACTTTAGAAAAAAAAAAAAATAATAAAAAAAAAGGAGTTTACCAGGGGAGTTCCCCTGGAGTTACCAGTTGACACGAAACACTGGGTGCTTCAGGAGGTCCCTGGAGGAGGGTCTATCAGCAGGCTGCAGTTCCAGACAGCGCAGGATCACGTCCCTCACACCCGGGGACAGCTGGGGGGGGATGGAGGGTGCGGTCGTGGCACTGGCAATCTAAAGAGACACACAGACACAGATGGAGGTTATGGTTAGTTACTGTAGCAGCATAAGTCGAAGAGGACAGTGCAGGAAATACAATGTATGTAACTTATGCATAAAATGTAAAAATATGAAAGAGAAACTATCGGTCACTAGTAGTGCTAGCTAAGCTAATTCATACAGTAGATGCATCATAGCCACCTTATTTTAGAATGAGGAAGGAAAGTGATATACAGTATAATAATATACAGTATAATCATCATTATATTTATTAATACATAGTTTTTTTATTGCCCACCCAGCACCGACCTGTCCTTGAAAGAGGAATTCCTCTTTTGTCCCAGCAGTTTTCTAACCTTCCATTGCCTATATGATGTATTTTATTGGTTTTATACACATTTAGCTGGAGGTTAATATTCACGGTGTTATATTTCCTGGTGCATTATCTGGTAAAATGTATATAAAATGTACATGTTCAATGTCCACTGGGCTGCTGGTTTTAATGTGTAATGTTTCTGAAGCCTTCTGAGCTGGCGTTTTCCAGTCAATAGCGATGCTGAATCTGCTGTATTGGCATGTTTGTACTAACTCGCAGTACCTTGAATATGAGCGCCAGGTGGTTAGAGTGTTTCTCAGCGTTCCAGGGGGGCTTGGCGCACGACATCTCGATAATAGCGCAACCAACGCTCCACACGTCACAGCTGCGACCATACTGCTGCCCCCGCAGCACCTAAAAAAAATACCACAGACGCCTTTCATTATACTGGGGATGAATGCAAACATGGAGCTTCTACTGCCCAATGAATGATGTTAGTAAACTCGGGTGTCATTTTGTTAGAGAACTGCTTCATTCAATACATTGATGTATACAGATTTTACATAACCCAGCAAAAGCTGTGGTTCATAATTTGTATCAAAAATATTTGAAAAAGTTCATCTCAAGGCAGGTTACTGCATTTAAAACATTGTCATCGAGTGACGTCTGTACCTCTGGAGCCATGAAGGCAATAGTTCCCAGGAGCTGGCCTTGGAACTCCCCGGCGCCTGTACCCTTGGATGCCAGCCTGGCAGCTGCCCCAAAGTCAGCGATCCGCAGCCGCTGCCCCGTGCTGTCGATCAGTAGATTGGCACCTAGGTAAAGGAGGGCACAAGGCCAGAAATAAAAAAACATAACTGATGAATTAACAAATGTTGTTTGCAACAGTTAGGCTTCATTAGGAACAGAGTTGTAAAATTCCCTGACTTCCTGTGACCAAAACCCAAGGTCAATACATAAGACTTCATTGTAGCGTACAATACAAGTTAAAATAGCTGTAACAACCAGGAGTCTAGGGGGCAGGATAGTCTAGTGGTCTGGGTGTTGGACTCCCATCTAGAAGGTTGTAAGTTCGAGCCCCAGAGTTGGCCTACCAGTAAACATCCTTGAGCAAGATGACTAACCCCTACATGCTCCTTGTAATTGTAAGTCGCTTTGGATAAAAACGTCTGCTAAATTACCTAATTGTAATTGTAGGTTCATAATCACTTTCCAAACTTCGTAAAAGGTCTATCTGTCATTCAAATGTACTTGTCCATGACTCAATTTTAATTTCAAAAGAAATACAGACATTATTTTGTGAACCTAAAAGAATAGAGAATGAAGAATATAATTTCCTGACTTTCCCCATCTTGAATAACAGACTGTTGTTAAATGCCATGATCTTCCAGAAATTCCATGACCACTGGGGAACCCTGGTCTACTGAGGCCTTACCTTTGATGTCTCGGTGGATGATCTGGTTCTCATGGAGGTAGGCCAGACCTCGCAACAGCTGCTCTGAGTAGTTGATGACGACAGCCTCCTTGAAGGCTCCGTATTTGTTCAGCAGGTGAGACACACTGCCACCTGAACACAATAGATCTGACTTGTCATGCTTCCTGTGGTAATGCGGCATACAATTTTGTCTGTTTAATGTTAAGTGTAAATACATGATTACATAAACTACACAATGCATCCCCATCCATTCCTTCTTCAATCAGTTTTTCAAAAGCTATTTCTAAAGTAGTACAGACTACTAAGGTAAGTAAACTAGTCGAGGGTTTAACAAAACAGTCAATATCTCTTTAAAGTCCATGCAAGCAAGCTTCATTATCATAAAAGTAACCTAGATCATATCTGGCTCCATAGTTTGAATTAATAGTGTGTGTTCAAGGCCTACCAGCCATCCACTCTACAAATAAGTTGTAGTTGTTCTTCTCGCAGGTAGCACCCAGCATGCGAATGATGTTGGAGTGGTTCAGGTGTCCCATCATCCGGATCTCCTCCTTCAGAGCCTGCATCACCTCCTCCTGCTCAGATGACGTGTTCCGCACGTAAGTCACCTGAAGGGGGCGATAAACGTTGGGTGAGAATTGCAGTGTCTGTGAAGGCTACACCAGAAGAGGAAAAGCCACTACCAATTTAAATTTTACTCAAATAAATGTATATACTTTTAAAAGTTCATGTAAATAACATGTTTTTATGGCTGTGGTGACACAAATAGTATTTGAAGAATTCGGGAAGAATAAAATTCGAACCAATATAAATAATGGTTCGAGACTTAATTGTATTTCCTTAAACAGTATGTTTTGCTAATCAATATGGCGGACTAACGAGTTAAATTGTGCAGCACTATATTTCTGCCCACTATCAGTGTTAAAATGCTCTAGCTCTCAAACACTGTGCCATGAGCACAGCCTGGCCCTGAACTGTTGCTGTGCTCATGGCAAGCGGATGTTGCATTTTCCTCTCACCTGCTTGACAGCCATGAGAGTGCCAGTGCCCACGTCCTGCGCTTGGTAGCACGACGAAAAGGCCCCTAGGCCAATCTGTTGGCCCTTTAGCCATTCAACGCCCTCCCTGTAGGGCTGCTTTGCTTTGGTATGGCTTGGCAAAGTCTCTGGGGTCTGAAAGCAACACACATGCACACACGGCCCGATATTAAAGCAACAGCACCACCTACAGGTTAAGTAGCAACAGCACTGCCTACAGGTTAAACACAGTAGCCACAGCACCACCTACAGGTTAAGCACAGGTTACTGCAGTTGGTTAATCTGATTGGCTCAATTAGTGCCAGGTCAAGTGATCTTAGCGATGTGCTAAAGTCTGAAAGATGGCGGGCACTCACGTCCATCTGGCCGATGATAACGTCCTCGTCTGTGCCCACCTGCAGCTGCGGTATGACGGGCAGGGCGTCCTGCGATTGGGACATGGCCATCACCACCGCGAGCGCCTCCTCCTCCTCCGCCTCCATCTTCTCTTTGCACATCTGGTTCTGAGACACGTCCTCGTTGTAGGTGTTCGCCGCCACCTGGTCCGTCCGCTCCGGGGACAGGACTGCCACCTCCGACTGGAACGTGACGGTGGCATCCCCCGGTGCGGCCATGGCCGCCTCCAGAAGGTCCTCCACGGAGGAGCTGAGCTCGGCGGAAGCATCTAGGTTGGAGAACCTCTCCTCCACCGGGGTGAAGCAGGTGTCCTCGCTAGGGATGAGGGTGGTGGCGCCCCCCATAGCTAGGGGCCGTTTAACAGAGGCGTTAGGGCACTGGTCTGCACCGTCCAAATCCAGCTTTAAGGACCCCTTCGATGGGTGTAGGGAGTAAGGGGCCGGGGTGGGTCGGGAGGGCTTTGGTCTGTGGATTTGGCTGGAAGGAAGTGGCCGAGCCTGGGAGAAGATGGTGGAGAGATGCTCTTTATCTGGGTCCTTGTTCTTCGGTTGTGGAATTAGGCACTTTGCGCCGGGAGAGGAGGCGCTCTGGGGTTGGGCGTTTGAGGCGCCCTCAAGGCCAGGGAAGGCTGAGGGAGGGTGGGGCGTGGCAGGCAATGAAAGGGTGCGATTTCGACTCGGGGAAAGAGAGTTGCGACACTGATTGGGGGTTCTGGGGGTGTGGGACTGAACAGGGGGCGCTGGCTGGTCTGTTTGAAAGCCGCTGCTCGCGGCAGCGGAAGCCCTATTCTGGTGTCCCCCGACACATATGGAAGCCAGTTGCTCGGTTACGTCCTCTGGGCTTGCCCCCACTTTGCCATTTAGGGCCATCAGCTGAAGCGTATGGTGAGGTGTGTTAGCCATGGTGGCGTTGGGGGAGTTCTGAGGTGCAGAGGGCTCCAGGAAATGGCCACCGGCCCACTCCGGGGCTGTGCTGGCGCTTTCCATGCTTTCCATGCCCACGTTGATGGCATCCAGGATGTCCATCTCCTCCGCTATGGCTAGCAGGCGGCGGCGCATGCGGGTGTAGTGGGTGGAGCTCGTCACACTCAACATGTCCAGGAGCTTGACAAAGACGTGGGGCACATGGGCTACCATGCGGGCGGCACTGAGGAATATGCGACGGGACAGCTTGCCCACCATGGCATGGGAATTGTCAATGGATTCAAGGGCAAAGCCGAGTAAGGTCAGAAGCTTCTGGTACCTGGGAGTGGAGAGAGTGCATGGTGGAAGAAATTACTGCATTTTCATCAGTTGTCTTTTCAAATAAATACCACAAATTGTCCAGATTATGGATATACACTCTTAAATCTATTCATATGTAATGTTATGAAATGAAAATGGCTATATGAGATTCTATTGTATATCTGGTGAAAGATTATTTTTAAGGTACACTACTTGATGGCTTTCAATAGCTCCCCAGAAACCCAAATAACCGCCTTGTTTGCTTGACGAATGCGGGAGGGGGAACACTATAACAACAATGTGGATTGGTTGAACCCAGCGAGAGTCTAAGCCCCTCCCACACCCAAGTGCGCCACTCGCACGCAAATGGAAAACAAAGGCCTCTCTACCTCTCTACAAGAGCTTGGGAGTGGTGGCAGTCAGCCACTCCTCCAGAGATGATGTGGGGGTAGAACTCAGCAGGGAACTCCAACAGCAGCCTGTCTATCAAACACAGACGGCCCAACAGAGCCTGCCAGTTATTGGCCTCTGTCTGAGGCCCCAGGATACAGTCCAGCACATAGTCCACCCCACCAATTCCAGTGGAACCTGCAAGTGCAAAAGAAGACAGTTGGTTTACAGATGGAAAGCAAATAATTCAATAGGTTGAGCGGGTTGGCAGAGTAAGAGTGCCTACCTGCTTTGAGGATTTCCCTGCCCACAGCCAGCTCCCCCATCTGGCCTTTACACAGCTCTAGGAGGGTGGAAACGGATAGCTGGCTGGTCCGACTGAAAACAGAGGTTTTACGTCAAACACCTCCAGTCTGAATGGCTTCGCTTCTAATATAAAAGTATTGTGCAAATTGCTTCAAAACATAAGCAACCTACTTTTACCTAACCTATTTCTGAAGCACACGGTGCAGTTAAACGCATGTATAATTATGAGATCATATTTTTATACCCGTTAATGTTCTGGAAAAGGTTCTGCGATAACCACCCAACATAAATGGCTGACTTTACATATGGTCAATTGCTGACACAAGGAAATGAAAACAAAAAAAGGTCTACTGTTATATGACCACATTTCCATGACCACAGAGTCTACCGAGAGTCGAGGGCAGAATTCCAACTGCTCACCTGTTCGCATCAGCACACTTCACCAGGATGGTCTCCACCACGGGTCGGAGCAGCTGCTGTAGGCGTAAGCACTCCGACACAGAAAGGCAGGGTGTATACACCAGCATGGCCCTTAAGGTTTTCTTTGGACAAATGGACAGTAAAATAAACTTAGCTTCCTATCATTCAAATCAATGATCTAACTACAAAAGTATCTGCATCTGAGTCAAGATAGGTCAAACACCTGCTAAGAAGTATGGACAACGTTGACCTAACGATTAGCTTGCGCTTATGAAGCTAAACGTGATGTCTATCTAT